>PVIH01007697.1:59750-98213 GCA_004025045.1 Sigmodon hispidus | reverse complement strand
CCTAGCCTCTTACGTCTCCCCTTCTGATTGGTTGCAGACTCTCGCCTGACATGACGCAGGGTCAGAGGGCTTGGCTCACAGAGTGGAAACTTACCGGGGGACATGCGCAGAAGCGTTGTTTATCGCCTCGGCCGCGCCTTGGTACCGGAAACCGGCACCGTCTTTCCTGCTTGACCGGGCTCCCGGCTCCCTACAATCTCTGATCTCTAACTGAAGGCAAAAACCTCTTAAAGAAGAAAGTGTCCATGTTTAGAATAGCAACGAGTTCAGCACGGGTGCTGTGGTGAGAGATTCAGGTGCCTTTGTAATTGATTGTACATAGGCATATTGAAAGGATTTGGTCTTCCAAATTAAAAGAAATAGAAAGCTATGGAATTTTTGAGCCAGGACATGATATGTGATGACCTGTGTTTCAGTAATCTGTTCTTTCACTGTTGTTTTTTATGTTCTACAACAGTAAGGGGAAAATACTAGCTAGAAAACTGCCATAGGCAAGAGATAATGGAAATTTTATTTCTGGCGGTCAAGTGAGAAAGTAACTTTCAGAATCAACATTTTTAAGGAGCCAATTCTATACACATAGATTGTGTTGTTCTTTGTGCTGGAGTGGAAACAAATCTTAGAGTTAACATGGGAACAGTAAGCAAGATAAAACAGCTGGAGACAAGAGAGCCAAGCCAGCCAAAGAGAAGGAGGATAATGCTTTGGAGAAACAAGGAAGTGAGTCCTGCAAGGCTCCACAAAGCCTTCCTGATAGGAGTATACAAAGTGTGGCTGCTCTTTCATTATTGGTAGTTTCATCTCCAAACATATTCCTACATCTGATGCATCTAACTATAAGACTGAATTGTGGGTAAAAATAGCTTCTCAGAAAACCTCTGCCTATTCCAGGAAGGAGACTACTCCAAATCACTACACAAGTTGGCAAAGGTTATCATAAATAGTTATAAATAATATTTAAAGTGTAGTTTTAAACTTATATTATTTTGAAAATGGCATCTCATACAATAACTCCAATTTTCAAAGGATCCCAAGATATGTATGTTGATTAATGTGTATAATTCTAGCATTCAGGAGACTAAGACAAGAGAATGAAAGGTTGAAGCTAGCCTAAACTATACAGAAAGATGCTATTTTACAAAAAAATTAATTACTTCTTTTTTACATATAGATATGTCATTTGTTTATTGGGTACACTGGGGTACCCAATACATTGCAGAAAAATTTAAACTAAGACAATATCTATCACCTCATAGTTTTCTCTTTCTTTTTATGATCTAGACCTATCAAATTATTATGCTATGTTAGTGTCAATACAAGTTCAATGACATTCCAAGCTCATTCTTTTTTGTAATTTTCTCTCTTTTTAATTTATAAAAAGTCTCTTTTCCATATATTCCCCTGCTTCCCCTTCCTTCCCTCCTCCCAATCCCTCTCAGTCAGCCTCCATCCTCCCCCCACCCCATCTCTCATCCCCTTACCCAAAACGGCAAGAAATCCCAAAGTGGGTCAGCTTAGCTTGGCACATCCACTCTATGCAAGACTGATTTACTCATCTCAATATCAGAGCTAGGGTAGGCGGCGCTCCTTTGCAAGGAATGGGCTCCAAGATGCCAGCCCATTTACAGGATCACAGTCTGATCCCACCCTTCGAGGCTTCACATACTGCCCATGTCAATAGGCAGTTGCCTACTCTTGGAGGGCCTAGCTCCTCCCCCCGAACCCCAGTGGCTGATGTTTATTCAGTGAGCTCCCTAGAGCTCCAGCCAGCCATCACTGTGGAAATTTTCCTCATAATCCCTATCCCCTTGCTCATACAGACTACCACACACACATCCACACACACTCTCTCCAGCTGGAAAGTGAGGTCAACCCAGTGCTTATCCATGGGTCTCTGCCTCCACCTCCATTCTTTGTTGAGTGTAGGTTCTGTGATGACACTTAGGGTGGTTATTCATTTGATTATAGGGGATGTCCTGTTTAGTCACCCTCTCCATTATTGGTTGGGGACTTATCCAGGGACATCCTGTGGTTTCTTGGGGGTTTCTCTAGTACCTGGTTCTTATCCAACCTCACATTGGCTTCCTCTATCAAGATATTCATCTCTTTTTTTTTTCTCCCTCTTTGTTGCTCCTCTCACTCAACTATCTCCTCTTATGATTTGTTCCCACTCCTCCTTGGTGGCTACCTGTTAAAATCCCAATTTGCTAATGAGATCTTCTCTATTTTCTCTTCCTAGGGGAATCCTTGGATATCTCACTTAAGTTACTTCTGATCCCAAGCTGTTCAGGGGTTGTGTTTTGCAGCTTAGGTATTCTTTGCTTTTCATCTAAAATTCACTTATGAGTGAGTAGATCCCATGTCTATCTTTCTGGGCTTGTGATACCTCGCTCAGGAGGATAGTCTCTAAATTCATCCATTTGCCTGCAAATTTTAGGATGTCATTCTTTTTTACTGCTGAGTAGTACATCATTGTGTAGATGTACCACAGTCTGTTAATCCATTCTTCAGTTGAGGGGCATCTAGGTTGCTTCCAGGTTCCTGCTGTTACAAATAATGCTGCTCTGAACATAGTTGAGCAAATGCCTTTGGACAGTGAATGTGCATCCTTTGGGTATATGCCAATAGTGGTATTGCTGGATCTGTAGCGGGAAATCAGAAACTATATATATAAACGATCGCGTCATAGGCCTAGAGACAAACGAGGCATAGTTAACTAAAAAAGATTCCAAAAGTAGACCTTCGAGGGAGGGGACCAAGACAAAAAGTCGTCATTCTCTCACGAGAGTTCCCCGACCGTGTGCGCAGTTTGCCCCAGCTGCTCGGGAGTTCATATATACGACATAAAGATAAAAAATCTTCCTTAAAAAGGCTCCAATGCACTACAATCTCATCCTGTCATCTTCTCTTAAAACCGGCTCTGTTTTATAAGCAATTTTCACCAAATAAACCCTATTTAAAACATATCTCAGGGCGAGTTTTTACCGCGATATGGATCCTTGGGGAGATAGATACCCAGTTTTCTGATGAACAGCCATACTGCATTCCAGAGTGGCTGTACGAATTTACACCCCCATCAACAATTGTGAAATGTTCCACTTGCTCTACATCTTCCCCAGCATCAATTATCATCATTTTTTTAAATCTTAGCCATTCTGATAGGTGTAAGGTGGTATCTCAAAATTGTTTTGATTTGCACTTCTCTGATGACTAAAGATGTTGAGCAATTTTTTTTAAGTGCCTTTCAACCATCTGCAATTATTTTGTTGAGAATTCTCTTTTTAGCTCTGAACCCCATTTTTAACTGGGTTATTTAGATTTGGAGGCTTTAGTTTCTTGAGTTCTCTATATATTTTAGAGGGTTGGTGAAGATCTTTTCCCATTCTGTAGGCTGTCATTTTGTCTTATTGACTGTGTCTTTTCTATTACAGAAGCTTTGTAGTTTCAGAAGGTCCCATTTATTGATTATTGTTCTTAGTGTCTGTACTACTGATGTTATACTTAGGCAGTGATCACTTGTGCCAATGAGTTGGAGGGTGTTTTCCACTTTCTTTTCTATCAAGTTTAATGTAGCTGGGTTTATGTTGAGGTCTTTGATCCACTTAGATTAGAGTTTTGTGCAGGATAATAAAGTTGGATCTATTTGTATTCTTCTATCTACTACTATCCAGTTCTGCCAACACCATTTGTTGAAAATATTATATTTTTTTTCCATTGAATCTTTTTTGTCTGTTTGTCAAAAATCAAGTGTTCATAGGTATGTGGGCTAAGGTTGGGTTCTTTTTTGGTTTTAGGGTTTTTTTTTTTTTTTTTTTTGACTGATGTATCTATTTCCACTATTGAATCTTCCACTCTAGAGATTCTCTCTTCCATCTCTTACATTCTGTTGGTTATGCTTGCATCTGTAGTTCCGGTTCATTTCTTCAGGTTTCCTATTTTCAGCTTTGCTTCAGTTTTTGCTTTCTTTATGGCTTTTATTTCAACTTTTAATTCCTGGAATGTTTCTTTCACCTGTTGGCTTTCTTTTTCTGGGTTTTCTTTAATTTCTTTCAGGAATTTGTTAACCTTTTTCAATTTTTTGTTTGTATTTTCTTTTATTTCTTTAAGGGAAGTTTTTATATTTTCTTTTAAGGCTTCTATAATATCAAGTTATTTTTAAGGTTGTTCCCTCTTCATTGCTATGCTCAGGTCTTGGAGTTATAGAATCCAGCTTCTTCTGGTAGTGCCTTGTTTTTCTGTATATTGCTATATGTATTCTTGCACTGATGTTTTCTCATTGTTTCCTCGGTTCACTCTTAGTCAGCTGTTTGTTGGCTCCTAGTCAGTTGTGCGTATGGGGGCTGTGTGTCTTCAGCTGTTGCAGGGGTCACCCTTAGTTGGCTCTTAGTTGACTCTTTGTCAGCTCTTAGCCAGCTCTGGACCAGGGTGCTGCAGGATTTATTTCTTAAAGCTCCAGAAGACAGAATCTGATTGAGATGCAGATGGTAGTGGGCAATTACTGAAGATATTTTGTACTTAAGAGTCTCAGTGGCCATTAAGCTCCATTCATAGCTGAGTCATGAAATCTCAGGACCAGCACTGATTGTCAAGACTGGTAGAGTAATTTGTTATATATAAGAAAATCAACTAGTGACAGTTCATCATGTTAGAATAGGCCTTAACCTTGGTGAAATGGCAATAGCCTATGATGTTCTCATGTGGTTTTGAATTAAATCAGAATTAGGACTTTATGGCAGAATGCCCATCTGTTTTTTAAAAAAAGTTTTTTTCCAGAAAGAATCAGACAAAGAAATTTGTAAGCTACAAATTGTTCTTTTTGTGAATATATGTTTTGAAAGTAAGACATAGAAATTATACAACAAAATAACTTATAGCTTATAAAATTTTATTTTATAGTTATTAAAATATTAATATAATTTTTATTATGAGTTGAACTACATATCCCCTAAGTATATATAGAAATTCTAGCACCCATGAAAAGGCAATAGGTACTTTAATGTGCATAATACATAAAACTCAACACAATGAAAACAATATATTAAGCAAGTGATTTGCAGACACAAAAGTGTACACTGTCAGAACCCAGTCAAAAAATAGAGTCCTGGGAGGAGAGTTCTGAGTACTTGTGAGAAAACTCCAAGGAAACAAGACAAGAGTTTTGTGACAGTTTCTTCAAAACATGAAATTGTTTTTGGATTATGTTTTTGTTCCCCTTCCAGGTGTAGCAGATGATGACAGACAACAGGAATTACCCAAGTAGGGGGATGGGATGGAGATGAGTGCATTTTACTAGACTGTTTAGAAGTACTTTCTAAAAGCTAGAGATGTTTTATAGCTAGGTGGTAGTTCCATTGTATACAGAATTATTAAAATATCCTATTTATCACATTAATTATGCATCTGGTATTGAATGTGATGTTGCATGTCTATAATTCCAGTACTTAGGAAGTTTAGTGGGGGATAATCATGAGTCTGAGACCAGCCTGCGCTATGTAGCAAGACTCTATCTCATAAAAATTTTTATATCAAGAAGAATAATTAAATTTTACTTTTCTTTGTTCATTACATGTATGTGTGTACATATGTGAGCACATGTGTTACAGTATACATGAAAAGTGAAAGGATAACATTATGGACTTGGTTCTTTCCTATCTGGGGATTGAACTCAGTTTGCTGGGCTTATGAGGTAAGCACCTTTACCTGCTTAGCCATCCTTCTGATCCAAGAAGCAATAATTCTTAAGTAGGTTATCATGTTATAGAATTCTTGGTTTACCTACCTAGATGCCCCTTAACAAACTGTAGTACATCTACACAATGGAGTACTACTCAGCAGTAAGAAAAAATGATATTCTAAAATTTACATGCAAATGGATGGATTTGGAGAATATCTTCCTGAGCGAGGTATCACAAGCCCAGAAAGAGAAGCAGGGGATGTACACTTCCATTAGTGAACTTAAAAACAAAACAAAACAAAACAAACAAACAAACAAAAAACAAAAAAAAGATGTCATTGTATAAAAGAGCTCAAGGCTAGAAGATAGCTAAATGACACAGTGCCTCACTTCTGCATTGATGGCCTCTGGCAGGGGTGTGGGTGAGGAAAGACTTGTTTTCTTTAAAGGTCTGGCCACAGGGAGTTCAATTATGCTCCAGTAAGTAAATGAGCAGCATGAATGGGCGTTCTTGTAAATGGGGAGATCATAAGAGTGGGTGTGAATCTGAGAAGACTGATAACTGAATTTGATGGGGTACATAATGTAAAATCACCAAATAATAAATATATAAATAAAAAATTCTGGTTTATAATGAGCAGTCTGATTAAAGTCATAGAATGTATATGGCTAATAAATCACATAAATGATATTGGAATAAAGACTTGATGTAAAAACACACTCTTTTACAAACATCACTTTTTCATAGTGAATAGCTGTGAAAGTTCATTAAGACTACATAAACAGAGTTTGGAATTTGTGGATGAAAAGATGAATCTCTTGAGCATGCAATTCAAAAGATCAGGAGCTGGTATCTCATGTTTCATTTGTAAGGATTCATATGCTTTAAAGAGAAGCACAAAAAGATTGTAAGTTCAATACCAACCCACACAATGTCTGTTCTCTAAATTATCTCAATGCTATTTTAAGGAGCTAAGTTATCTGATGCGTATGCCTGTCGGGTTAAATCATTTTATAATTCTTTCTTTTGATAACATTACAACCATTAAAAAGAGTTTAGACCAGGAGGTTAAAAAGGACATTCTTTCAAAACAGCAGTTCTTTATTCTGCTGTCACCTGCTAAAATTGTTATTCAGTCAAAGAAAGAAAATATAGTAAAATGGAGAATAAATATGCTTTTTGCCAGGGCAGCCTAACTATTCCTGGAGTAAATGATACAGATGCATAAGTGCCCAGAAGGTATCTTTCTATAAATAAGTCTCCATATTCAAAAAATTATTATAAAAATTCCCTTTGGTCTTTATTAAAGTACTTAATTTTTCCTATAGAAAATTCATTTCTTTTAGAGTTTAATGACATTTTGTTTCTCAAGAATTACAAATATTTTTTTAAACAAGTGAACTAGTAAGTTTTATCAACAATGACATGAGTTTGTGCTAAAGAAGTAGAAAATAGATGCCAAGCATATTAGTTGAGAGAGGATAAGTCATACTGTGATGAAGTTTGTCCTGAAACTTCCAAAGTTTCATACAGCAACATTTATTTCTCAGTCAGTTTTTTTGAGGTGGGTGAGATGAGTCTCCAGACACCTTTAATCCTAGTGAGATGAGGCATTGCTGTGGCAGGGTGGTGGCAGAATGACGGGCGGAGGGGCGAATTTATGTGGCTAGTATCTCACAGCTTTGCTAATCTAGAAGAGGTTGGTGGTTGGTTCCTACCAAGATGTGCATCATCTCATGCATCACCTTGCCTCCTGCCAAAGAGATTTAGTTCTCACTGCTCATCTGAATATAAAGAAAATGGAAAGTATCTTTCTCAACACCTAGGCACAAGAAATAATATAAGAAACATATATAGCATTATACACTCCATAGGGAGTTTTCATGGTAGTGAGAAGGAAACTAAAAGAGAGGTTAGCAAGGAACAGAGGTGACTTAATTAATTTCAATAAACAACTAGAATGACACATCTTGTGAAAAACATTCTAAAACTTGGAAGCCATGGCTAATTCATCCCATATGAATGATATCCCAGAGTGACCCATTATTGTCTTATGGGTTTTAGATTGTTTTTTTGTCTACTCCATATTGGTAACTCTCAAATGTTATCTTCCAGAAAGATCTTCCAGAAAGATCCATCACAGAGTCATTCTCAAGGATGTGACAGAGCACAGATCACTGTCATTCATGTTTCTAAGATTGTAATGAGATTATATGCTATTAATCTTCCCCAGTAACAAGGGTTTAAGAAAGTGCTACTGGACCAAGCACCTCCTCTCTGCATTAAGGCTGAATAAGACATCCTACCACAGGTAATGGGCTCCAAAAAGCCAGCTCATGCCTAGACAGGACTCCCACTATAATCAAATGAATAGCAACCCTAAGTGTCATTACAGAACCTACTTCTGTAATGAATAGAAGTGGAGGTAAAGATGCATGGCTGAGCACTGGGCTGAGCTTCTGATCCAGCTGAGAGCAGAGGACAGTCTGTATGAGCAAGGGGATAGGGATTATGAGGAAAATTCCCACAGAGATGGCTGGCTGGAGCTCTAGGGAGCTCACTGAATCAAGAAGAGTCACTGGGAAACCATCAAGAAAAGGAGCTAAGCCCTCCAAGGACAGGCAACTGTCGAATGATATGGACAGTATGTGGAGCCTCGAGGGGTGGGATCAGACTGTGTTTCTGTGCATGGGCTGGCACCTTGGAGTCCATTCCCTCCAGAGGAACACCTAACCCAGTCCTGATATTAAGATGAGGAAATTAGATTTGCCTGCAGTGGATGCTCCATACTGATCTGACCCACCTTGAGATCTCTTGTTCTTTTGGGGGAGGGAACAAGGGATGGATAAAAAATACTTTATTTTATGACTAAAAGCTTTTTTTACAAAAGACATCCCATCATAGGCAATGGGCTCCAAAAGCCCGCTCATGCACCAGGGATAGATCCTGATCTCAATGCCAGGGGCCCCTCAGACAGATCCATCAGAAGTCTTACCCTGTCAGAGGAAGAGATTGGAGGGGTCTGGGAGGGAGCTGGAGGAGGGATGAGAGGGAAATCTATGGTTGGTATGTAAAATAAATAAAATTTATCTTAAGTAAAAAGAAAAAAATTAACATAAAAAGAAAATGCTGCTGATTTTTAGTGTGCAAAACAAATATACACTTTTTTTTCAGATTTGACATGCTGTATAAATCTCACACTGATACCACCTCCTTAGAACATGAAAGTCAATTTCTGGGAGAATGATATGTAAAGGAAAGATGAAATGCATGGACCATAAATAAATGACAGCCTTAGCTCACATTCATTTCCCTTAAACTTTCCTTATAGAAAAGTAGTTTTTTATGTCATCTTTGATTTACTATTATGAGAAAATGTACTACTAAGTACTGAAGAGATAGAGTAGAGAACTTTGTTTTAATTTGAAAATCATCTTTATGGAAACTAAACTGAAAACTTCTTAATACTCTGAAATCCAAAGGGAAATCAGCAGACATGCTGACACATACACAAGTATGGAAACACAAAATATCTAGACATATGAGATTAGCAAAGACAGTTCTGAGATAGACGTTTATAGCTCTAAATCTATACAAAAAGAAAAAAATATCTTAAAGAAGCTAATAGTTAAGCTGACAAAGTAAGAAAAATAGTTTAAAAATCAAATATAAGCAGAAGGGAGAAGACAAAGATCTCAGCAGATAAATGAGTCTGTAGAAATGATAAAATAAGATAAAACTATAATAAAGTGGCCACTTAAAAGATAAGATGGGCAAACTTTTAGCTAGGTTAATTTAAACATATATCAAAGAAATAAAATTATAAAAGAGAGAAGCATTAAAACTTACACTACTGAAATATGAAAGATCAGGGCAGACAGCCATAAACAATTATACAATATCGAATTGCCTAACCTGGAAGATTGGATCAAATTCTTAGAAATACACAATTTGTGCAGATGGAATCAGTCAATGCCAAATAAGGAGAGCGAATCAGGAACTGGAAACCTCTGAGCTGTCCTGGCTTGGGAAGCAGGATGACTAACAACAGATCTGTACCCTTCACTCCTCTAAATTCAAAACCCCAATTTCAGCCCTGCTCAATGTGGTGAAATGTTTTCTGTATGATATAAATAAAGTAACTGGTTTGGCCTATGTAGAACACCATAGAAGTGGGTAGAGAATCAGAAGACAGAGAGGTAGAAGGAGGGTAGAGTTAGTCAGTCTCCATCAGACCCCTAAAAAAAAAAAAAAACTTATAGCAAATCCAGGTGAGCCGCGGGCCAGGCCACGTGGCAAGCAGATTAATAGAAATGGGTTGATTTAAGATAAAAGAGCTAGCTAATAATGTACATGAGACATGGGCCAAACAGTGTAAAGTTAATACAAGTGTCTAATTCATTTCTTTGAGGGACAAAAACTGATGCAGACCAGGTCCAAACCTCCGGCCACAAATGAGCCTCCCAAAAAAACTTTTTACAACAGATGGCGCCCAACGTGGGGCCAAACACCTACATTAAGTGTAAAAAAGTTTAAAAAGCTTAAAGAGTGTTCTAGGTCATTAAAACAGAGCCAAAAGTGGTTTTCTAAATTGCATATTTAAATTGATTTATGATACATAGACAGTGTGGTGTTCAGGCTAAAATTTAAAAATGGTGCATCCATGGCACACAGCTTAAACCCATATGTTTCATGGCTTGACAGAAGTGTGATTGATTTAAGGGTTCTGCTTATTCTAAACATAAAAGAAACAGAGTCAGAGAAAATTTTTCTGGTAGCAACATTTCCCAAGTCCTCTCTGTTTGCTGAGAGCAAGAGAGATGCAGTGGGCTCCTCTGCCATATTAAAAAGGCACCAAAAGAGTCAGAGTCAACAATTAAAGTAATACCAACATTTTACAAGCTCTTTGAGTTAAAAAATGATTAAAAATTCTCAATAAAACAGATTTAAACTCACAAAACCTCTAAATGAGATACAATATATATATAAAATACACATAGGCTTCAGAAAAAACAAAAAATAAAAAAGCCCTTAAAAAAATAACCTTCCTTTTTGATTAGACAGAAAAGAGGAAATGTGGAAATGTTCTCTGTATGATGTAAATAAAGTAACTGGTTTGGCCTATGTAGAGCACCGTAGAAGTGGGTAGAGAATCAGAATACAGACAGGTAGAAGGAGGGTAGAGTTAGTCAGTCTCCATCTGACCCCTAAAAAAAAAACATATAGCAAATCCAGGTGAGCTGCAGGCCGGACCACATGGCAAGCAGATTAATAAAAGTGAGTTGATTTAAGATAAAAGAGCTAGCTAATAATGTACATGAGACATGGGCCAAATAGTGTAAAGTTAATATAAGTGTCTAATTCATTTCTTTGAGAGACAAAAGCCAATGCAGACCAAGTCCAAACCTCCGGCCCCAAATGAGCCCCCCAAAACTTTCTACAACACTCTGTAGAAGATCACTTGCTATGGCCTTCCATTCCTCTGTTCTCTTCTCTATCTAAATGTGAAGATTTTCTTCAACCTTCCTCCTCATTCATCCTATTATCACAGTACCTAACTTTAGTAGCAATTCTGGGAACTCACCAGCCACACCTGCCAGAGAGGCAAGTAGACTAGCAAAATATGTATGCAAGCTTCAGACCACAGCTCTTCCTCTTTCCTCCATGTCTAATGTCCCACTCTGATCCCCAGGTCTGTAGCAACTACTTATTGTAACCTCTCATCACTTCTATGCTCCTGATTCCAGGGGAATAAGCAGATCCTGGTGGAATACCCAGCTTTCTTCCTGTCTGTGTATCCCCTCAACCTCCTATCCAGTTCATTTCCATTCCTATGTGTCAGGCCCCAGTGCTAGAAACACTTTCTGCCCAGAACTTCCATTGGTCACACTTGGCAGGATCCCAGTAGAATTCCATGTGAGATAATGCAAAGGCACTACACCCTCCTAAGAAGCACAAATGGTGACAGAAACCAAGGGAAAAATATTACCTACCCAACAAAAACAACACCAGACATCAGCACTTTGAGCTACACACATATCAAATTAAGATGTTTAGACGCCAGCATAAATGCTTGATTAAAAACCAAGACAATATGTTTCCACTATAATAGGAATTGAATATTGCAAAATAACTGAAACACAAGTCAGGGACCTTTAAATAGCCCTATGAATATGATCCAGGTCCTAAAAGAATAAATAAATAAACCACTCAAAGACATATGTGACAACACAATTCCCCAGTAAAAAGACAGACTAACAGAATGGATAAATAGAATCTGTTCTGCTGCATCCAAGAAACATACTTTATCATCAAGGATAGACTAATATCAACAACAGAAATAAGAGACATACAAGTTTATCTACTGAGAACTATAAGATACTTGTGAGAAAAATTGAAGAAGATACAGGTAAATAGTATTTCATATATATGGACTGAAAGAATTAATATTGTTAAATGTTCCAAGTACTCTAAGTGATCTACAAATTTCAGCTATCCATATTAAAACTCTATTGTCATTTTTCCTCAAAGCAAGAATCTTTATCTATCTATAGTCAACTTATCTTTCACAAAATCACAAAGGACATAAAACATATAATAGATTATCTCTTCAATAAATGGCATTGAGAAAAATTAATTGCCACATGCAGAAGAATAAAACTAGACTTGTTTTATACCACAAAACATCAAGTAAAAATGAATTCACACTTAAGACAAGAAACAATAAAACTATGAGAACAGGACCTGTGAGACAGCTTGGCCAGGTAAAGCATCTGCTGCATATGTGAGGACATGAATTTAGATTGCTGAAAAAGAATATGCTAAAACTACATATAACAGTTTGCATGTGTAATCCCAGCATTTCTGTGTCAATATGGGAGTTAGAGAAATGAAAAGCTAATGAGCCATATAACTTGATAACTGCAGGTGTGAACAAGATTCCCTGTCTTAAATAAGATGTGAGGTGAGGACTGACACCGAAGTGTTTTCTCTGATCTCCACACTCATTCACTTACATTCACTGAACATATGAGCACACATATAAGTATCATGCACATACACAGAAAGAGAGAAAGGGGGCAGTGAGAGATTTTAGAAACTCTGTCAGAATTAAACAGGGTGAAAACTGCATGACACGGGTATAGGCCATAAGTTATTTTGGGCTGATTGCAGAAGCATTGCATGAAAAATAAAAGCTCAAATATAGATTATATCAAAGGGTCATTTAAGGGATGAAGTAGAAACCTAGTGCAGTGAAACTCCAAGAGATCCACAAGGCTGACCCCAGCTAAGACTCCTAGCAATAGGTGGGTAGCTTAAACTGGCTACCTCCTCTAGGCAGGCAAAACTTCCAGTGGAGGAAATGGAACACAAACCCAGCTGCATAACCTTCAACCTACAATTTTTCCTATTTACAAGATGTGCTGAGGTAAGGTGGTGCATAAATTGTGGGAATGGCCAGCTAATGATTGATACAGCCTTGAGACCCATGTCACCAAAGGGAACCCACCAAGAACAAGAATGGACAGCCCAGAAACTTCAGATAGGACCAAGCATGACAGGCAAAAAATAAAATGTCAATGTAACAATGTCTAATGAAGATAATGATATTCTGCAGTACTCATAAATTGGTGTCTACCAAAATTATCATCACAGGGAATTCATCCAGTAGATGAAGACGGAAACAGATGCTGAGACCCACAGTCAAATATGAGGTGGAGCTTAGCGAATCCAGATGAGGAGAGGGAAGGATGATTGTAGGAGCGACAGACGTCAAGGACACTATAAGAAAACTCACAGAATCAACCAACTTGGACCCATAGAGGTTCCCAGAGACTGAATAAGAGACAACCAGGAAGCCTGCATGGGACTGATCTAGATCGTCTACAGTTGTATAGCTTGGTCTGTTTCCCTAATGGAAACAGGGGCTGTCTCTGACAAAAAAGACTCTTGGGTGACTAATATGTGTAGCTGGGGGCTCCTGAAGCCCCATCAGGCTAAGCTAGGCCACCCATATTGAATATTCCAATTAATGAAAGAGAAGTCTATTTGTAAAAGGCAGCAAAAAATTTAGTCAATTTAACTATATTGGAAAGAAAAACAAGTAAAGAGGTCTAGTGATCCTAAATCAGTCATCCAGAGGCTGACAGGAAGTTAAGTTTAAATAGAGGAAGAAGTCGGCCAGAGGGCAAGTGTTTACCCAGACAGGAAGTGTGAGTGAAGGTGTGATCCTGCCTATGTCTCAGATCCAGCCCTGCAAGGAGCTGAGAAAAAAAGGGGGGGTACTTACTGTTTGATAAATCAAGGTGGATCTTGGAGATTGATAACTACTAGTCTAGCATGTAGCTGCTCATCATAGGTAATTAATCTCATGTCATGCATGTGTGTGACTATTCTGCAGGGCTCTGCTGTTCTGTAGGTGTGTGGCTGTTGGCATGCAAGATGACTCAAAAAGAAAAGTTAAAGACAACGACTTATCTTTGAAGCTTTATTCAAAGGGAAAAAAACACAGATGATACAGAATAAAGGCTGAAATGTTCAGCATTCACTTGCTTTTAGTTACCATGGGAGCCCAAATAATGAGCTGGCTTTTTGTTCAATGTCACATCACTTCTTTTCAAAAGGCTATTGTCAAAAGGACAAAAGAACAAGTGTTGGTGAAGATGTGGAATAAAGCAAACACTTGAACACGATTCATAGAAATATATGTTAGTGTCACAATTATGAGAACAGACCTCAGAATTCTTAAAGCTAGAATTCCCATGTGGTCTAGCAATCTTGCTTTGAGGTCTGTTACTAAGAAAATGAAATCAGTATGTTAAAAAGAATCCATTCTTTCATGCTCATGGCAGCAGTTGTCACAGTAATTGGGATTCAGAGTCAATCTAATTGTCATTGATGTGTTTGGATAGAGAACATATGATATATATGTAAAGGAGAATGCTGTTGTTCTACCCTACAAATATAGATAAATAAGAGGAAAACCCAAAATTTTCAAGTTGGCAAATTGGAGGGTATTAGGTTAAGTGAAAAAGGCAAAGAAAAGAAAAGCTTCTGTATGATCTCAGGATGCATGCAAAATCCGAAACAAGCTGGAAGTGAAGCTGAATGAGAGTTTCAAGGTCAAGGTAAGCATTCAGGAAACTCAGTGCTGTGAGTCAAAGGACACAAAGTTTTATGTAGGATGAATAAGCTTAGGGTGTCTACTGTGTAGCACAGTGAATACTTAACAACACTGTATTATGTACTTGAATATTACTGAATGTGGACCCTATCTATATATTTTCACAGAAAAACACAATGAATATGTTGGATGATAAATATGTTTGCTTGCTTGATTCTACCATTTTTCTATGTATTATGTCAAAACATCATGCATATGACATAAATACATACATTTTTATTTGTCAACTATATGTTTACATAAATAAAATACAGTTTAGGAAGAGATTATCTGAGTGTCCAAGAAAATAACCTGAGTAAGTTAAGTTTTTTTTTTTTAATCACTAATAAAAAAGACCCACTCCATGAGATGGGGCACATGACCAACACTGTGTAGGTAACCAAGAACCAGAGACTAAATACCTCAAAAATAAAAGATAAAATCAAACGCTACTGGTTTAAAAAAATACTATCAATAAAATGACCTATTAATATTCTACTATACTAATAGGTCAGTGTCTTATTCAGTCGATCATCAGAGAAGCTTCCTCCTATAGCAGATTGGAAGAGATGCAGAGATCCACAGCCAAACATGAGTGAGTGAGAGAGAGAGAGAGAGAGAGAGAGAGAGAGAGAGAGAGAGAGAGAGGAGGGGGAGGGAGGAGAGTCCTTAAAATACATAGCTCTAAATGGGATGTATCCATAAAACTCCTCTCCTAAAACTCAGGGGACCCCAGGGAAGAGGAGGCAGAAATAGTGTAAGAGCCAGAGGGATGGAAGATGTCATAATAGCAAGATCCTCTAAATCAACTGAGCAAGGCTCATATAAATTCATAGAGACTGAAGCACAAAGCACAGGACTCACATGGGTCTACATTAGGTCCTCTGCTTATATACTATAGCTCTTCATAGTTACATGGGACTCCTGAGTGTGTGAATGAATGGATTTCTGATTTCTGTGTCTGCTCTTGAGGCTCTTTTTCTTCTGATGGGGTTTCTGGTCCAGTCTTGATGTGATGGTTTTGTTTTATCTTACATTTTATTTTGTCATGTTTAGTGGTTATCTCTTAGATCCCTGGCCTTTTCAAATGAGAGACAGAAAAAGGGTGGATCTGGAGGGGAGGAGAAGTGGAGAAAAACGGGACATAGTAAAGGGAGGGGAAAGTGTAGTCAGGATATATTGTTCAAGAATCTATTCTCAATTGAAAAAGAGAAAAAGATGTAAATACCACTAATGTTAAGGTCTAAGTTTTCTCTTATCAAGATGAAGAAATTTAGTTTCCTTAAATAAACCAACTTTAGAAGCTTCAAGTACTTTTAATATACAACCATATAAAAGACTTCTTATAGAGTAAGAACTGATTGAAATTAGCTTAGATCAGCCATAACATCTTTGCAATAGTCATTTCTGTTATTTGTACAATTTGCAAAATGTTTAACAAATTTTTCACAAACCCACTGAAGATGTTAAATGATTTTCATTAGATTTCTTTTAAATGTGCTAAATGTAACAAAAAATGCTGGATGATTCATATTACTGAAACAGTCAGTTGGCATGTGATAAATAATTTTCACAAAATAATTATGTCAGTGACAGCCTCATATTGTGTTGGGTGTATTATGAATTCAAAAACCTTATTGCTTCTGAAGCCATTGATTTCTAGGAGTTAAACAAATAAAAAATGTATTAAGGGTTAAAAAATAGCCTGGAAACCAAAAAGACAAGATTGGCATCATAAATGGGACCAAAGCAAATTGCAAAAACTTCCCCTACCACAACAGTGAGATCCAACTTATGATTACTTATAATTATATTCATTTGACTGCTAACTATTTGGCAGAAATAGTCTTTAGCATCATGGTAGTTAGATTAGAAATTCTAGTCACATTGAATATTTCTTTTGGGACACATGGTTTTGATGAGTGATCTTCTTTCTCTTTCTTTTTGTCTTGGTGGCCATGATGCAATAATTTGTAAGAATAGGGAGATGATGAGGCTGAATGGAGCAGCTGTGTGATTGACCACTACAGTGGACAGAATCCCAAGGGCCAAATCAACTAACTGGGGTGAGGATTAGCACCCTGAAAGTGCTGATTGATGAGCACTGCCTCTCCTCAGCTCCAACTGCCACATCCTGCAGCTACAGTGCATCTGCAGCACAAGACTGTGTAGGGAGCTTGACTTGAAGTGAGGGTGCTCTCCTGAAGGAAAGAAAATTAGAGAAAAAGAGGAGAGAAGAAGAGGCTTGATTGCAAGCGCTGTGATGAAGACAGGGACAACCCCATTCAAACGGTCACATCAGAGGGGTATTGAAGGTGTTGGGAAGGCATTTAAACAGACATATGAACGCAGAGGCAGCTTGGTCTGTCCTCAGCAGTAACTATCATTCAATCTAAATCTGGTCTCCTTATGTCCTTAGCAGTCCAAATACATTCAAGAAGACTATTTTTAAAAATGATTCCTGGTGTAAGAGAATATTGGTATATGTGCTTCTTAAAGATCACAGTGGGTAAGCATTGTGGCAATTACATTTTCTAAAGTAGCACAGATCTAAATCTAAACATTACCAAGTTTTCTTTTCGTTAAGAATTGAGTACACAACACATAGTTAGGTTGATACTTCCTGAAGAAATCTTTCATCAATCCCATAAGCATTTTAATCATATATATATATATATCTCCTAGATCTAGTCAGCTTCCAAGTGAGTCAATCCTAGAAATAAGGATTCTGTTTTTTGTTTTGTTTTAGTGAAAGGTAAACCTTACAAAATACTAGCACAGCTTTTATTTAACCTCAAAGAAAGAATTTTTTGGAATTAGTGATCACAGGAGCATCTTACATGTGAATTAAGTCATGGCTATTTCTCAATAATGTTTTAAAGATTATTTATAAATAAAACTCTGTTGAAAACATTTCCTTGTGCTCTCAGCTCAACTGCTTGACTAAAATGCATTTTCCCTCTGGTATGAAGCTTGTCTAACTCTTTGAATCACACATTTTGTACAACATTCACCAAACATTGATCTGCTGATTTTCACTGAGCAATGTTATTCAAGATCTGCCTTTGTGGTGGGGGGGGGGAGGGGAAGATGATGAGCTTTCTGTTGTCACAGGCCACATTCTCTATATATTTTTTGTGATGGTTTCAGGTCATTTTTTCCTTAGGATATCGAGTGACTAAAAAAATCTTTGAAAGGAAGCATTAGGATTCCACATGAGTTTTCAGAACATCATTTTTCTTGAGACTGAAGTGAAAATTCACTGAAGGGGAACAAAAGCATATGAAGGGAGAAGGTGTGGAATATAATCAGGACGAATGATGTCACCTGCTTAGACTGGACTGCAGACAGGGAAGAAGGAGAAAAAGGGGTAGATTTTAAATAAGATGTAGCTCAGCTGGTAGAATGCTTGCTTACCCTGCAGGAAGAAGCCCTGGATTCCACCCAAGCATGGCATTAACTGGGTATGTTGGAGATGCTGTAACTGTCATTCTAACTACAGAGAGGGAGATAAGAAGATCCAAAGTTAAATTAGCAAGTGGGAGGCCTGAACTAAATGAGATTCTGTCTCAAAAAAAAAAGGAAAAGAAAAAAGGCAAGAAGGAAAAAGGGAAGGAAGGATGGACGGAAGGAGGGAAGAAAGAAAGCAAGTAGGTTGTGGTGTTTGACCTCAAAGGTGACACGAAATGTTATGATTTAGGATGATGGTTGAAGTACAGGGGTGGGTGGGCAGGGAAGACCATGAGTTTGGAGGCAGATACATAGGTGATAAAGTGTTACACTGAATCAAAGCAAGGATTAACATAGGCATTTGGCCACTCTCATTTGGTACTGAAAACCAATGTATACCAAAAGAGAAGTTTTTAATCAAATCACACAGACTGTAATCATAGCAGGAGATAGAAAAGTGACAGCGTAGAGAGAGAAAAGACAAACAGTCCCAAGCAACTTCACTGTTTCCAGACTGGGTGAAAGGGAATCATTGTGAATTAAAGTTTGAAGAGGAGCTGACACAAGGGTGCTATAGAATTATTTTCTGGTACATTTTAAAATATTTGTCCCTGCTAAAGGTTTAATAAAATGCTGATTGGCCAGAAGGCAGATGGGCAGTGTGAGTGGAGCTACCATACTAAGAAAACTCTGGGGAGAGGAAGAATCAGGCAGAGATACCAGTAGAGATGTCAACAGACCCAGAGGAAATAAGTTGAAATGCTGCCCTGAGAAAAGGTACCAAGCCACATGGTTAAACAAGTTAAGAATCATGAGTTAGTTCAAAAGTTAATAGTTTGCAAGTTATATGACTGAGGCAAAGGTCGATCAGCATAAAATTAATGTAAGCTTTTGTGTGCTTATTTGAGGCTAAGCAGCAGCAGGGTTGCGAGGGCGTTCGAACCTTGGGGCTAGGTCTGATATGCTGGGCCAGAAACATGTAATTACACAAGGGAAAACAAGCATATGTGTATTTATGGTTTAGGAGTGTGTGTGTGTGTGTGTGTGTGTGTGTGTGTGTGTACCCACTCCTGTATACACATATATGTCCATATACACATACATATGTATATGTGCATATATATGCACACATGTAGATACACATATAGGAGGACATAAATTTGAAAGAGAGCATCAAAGGGTATATGAATCAGTTTGGAGAGAGAAAAAGGATAGGAAAGTGATGCAATTTATACTCTTAAAAATAAAATAACCTGTTTTAAGAATGAAGTGGCATATGCATCTATAAGAGGACTCAGTAATAATGACACATTATTCATTCACAATACTGAAGCAAGGGAGGAACGGGAAATTGTATGAACTGAGCTGTTGGGCAACATAGGTTCTGAAGTTTGTTTTAATTCTGAGTCTTCTGGCTTTTTGTCTTGGAAGGACAAATTTGCGTGTTATTTATTAATAAGTTTACTACTTCATTGTACCCTCAGATTTTTTTTCTCAATTCAAGCCTGCAAATTTGCATTAAGAGTATTCATAACATTTTAGAGATCAGGGTGAAAATATTTATCGTTCATTTGGGATAAAATCTCCCCAGTGGAGATGCTTGTAAACTTTCTTACAGCAATTTATACAATGATCACATGGTAATCTTCAGGCTGATTTGGAACATCTTCACTCCTTTTTAATCTAGAAAATCGATGGGACATGCAGTGTTGTAGTCACTGTAGTAAATTACGGTTCTTCAGGGGCTTGTCCCTGGGGTACATTTATCTAAGGCTTGGAAAATCCTAATAACCTTTGGATGTCGTGGGAGATTGTTTTCCATTGCTAAATGGCAGCTGTGGTCTATTCTTGGCTCAGTAACTGATTCGTGAGTCGATTCCAGCTCCTATTATGTTCTCTGCTATAGTTTCACAGCATACAGGATGTCTCACAGCAATCACCTTGCAGGGTTCTCTGAGTGTAGTCATATCAGAGATGGTCATATGCAAACTGTTACAACAAATCTGTCTTTTTTGAAAATGTAATTGTTTATAACATGCCCTTTTCTAGGCTGACAGTATTTAGAGTGTCAGGTGGCCAAATGCTAAGTGTCCTTTCCAGTGCTGGTTCAAACTGTTCTCAGAATTTCTGATCCTGCAATTCAGCCAGGTATCCTCGGAGGTAAATGATTTTTTTTTTTGTACATGAACAGTACTTGATTTCTCCAGCCTGTCCTTGCTCTCTGGTCGATCCAAAGAATAAATAGAATATGGGAGCTGCCGCATAAAAACAGGAGCCAAAAGGACAGAGAGACACCTACAAATTACCTGGTTAGGTCATTCCAAATTATTCTCTGCCATATCTGAGGGTCGTCATGATTTTTAATGAGTGAATTGGATGATTGCTTATCAAATGCATTTAGAAACTAAGGTTATTTTAACAGCTCAGGAAAAACAGGTTCAACAATGTGATGATTAATCTTGCTTGTGAATTTTATTGTAGCTGGAATCAACCAAGAGCGCATCTCTGGGTGAGTCAGTATTAGGGTTCTCTAGTGAAACAGAACTGAGAGAATATATATATATTCTCAAAAGAGGTTTTTATATTGGTTTACACCATTCCGGCTGGGTAGTCCAATGATGGATGTCTTCTTACTGGAGAGGCTGAGAACCCAGCAGCTGTCTAGTCTATGAGGCTGATTGCATGAAAAGTCCCAATCTGGTACTGAAGGCCTGGAGGATTCCTGGAAATTCATAGGTCTCCAGTTCCTGTTGGAAGGCCGAAGAAGAGAGCAGCAGTAGCAGCAGCTATATAGTTGCCCTCACCCCAGGGCTAGTGGTAATCAGGTAAACAGCAACTTCTAATATCTGGGCCACTGATAGGTGCTGCCTACTCTGGGGAAAGATCTTCCCCACTCAGCGAGTCCTCCTCATAGACTCACCCTGAGATCTGCTGCTTGGTAGATTTGAGCTACAGCCAAGTTCACAACTAAGACTGACCATCACATTGTGGAACTATTTTTCCTAAGCTACTGAAATGGCCTTAGTTCCTTAATGCCTTTGATAAGAGACCATCCAAGACACTTGCTGAAAATCATCCTAAAACAAGGACAAAAAAAATCTTCAATATTAATTACAAAATCTTCATTTTCCTTTTGTTATATGTATGTGTCCTAAAGTTAATTTATTCAGTATTTTATGGTTGTATGTTTGTTGGATGTGTTCCCAAATTCACATGTTAGAAACTTAGTTTCTTGTGTGGTCTTGTTGTGAGGTAGCAGATTCTTTAATAATCAGGTCTTACATTAGGTCCACACAAGAACAATCTGTCAATAGTCAGGTATAAATGGAGAAGATGCTTAGGAGGTCTCACCTCCTCAAGACTGGACTGTTTTTATAAGTAAATTCGGGCAGAGGAGATGTCATTGCTTGTATTTCTATAACCACTAATGGCATCAGGCTCCCATGGAAAAAATCTAATCCAGTGGTGACACAGATGACCCTGGTTAAACTAAATAGGTCAAAAATAAACCTGAAAGTCATGAATGTCAAGAAAGGGATGGTAGTGATAGGCAGGGGATTGATAGAGATTGGAAGAGCTAAGAGACAATGGGCAGAAAATAATCAGAATATATTATATACAATCTATGAAATAATCAAATAACAAAATTAACTGGTATATATAGAAGTCAAGACTCATTGGAGCTAGTTAGATTACTGAGCCAACACTCTTGAATGATGCTTGTTTGGCACCTCTCTCACCCTCACCCCACCCCATTCCCCCATCCATTCCCCAAGGAGGGCAAGGAGTCCCAAGGTGGATCACTTCCATCTGGCATATCCAGGTAAGGTAGGTCTGAGTCCCTTATCCCAGAATTAAGGCTGGTCAAGGTGTTCTTCTGTAGGGAATGGACTTCCAGAAGTCATTTCATGCACCTTGTCTTCACCTCAGCATAAGAGAAGGGCACAGAGATCCCTAGTACTCTTAACTAATCCTCACAGTGATGACCTTCTGTTTCCTGCTTGTCTCACGGCTGTCCTCTCTTGAATCAGATGTTGACTGGCCTTTCTCTTGGTTTCATTGATTCTGAGTTGATTACTCCAAAAGAGTCAGCTTTCCAAAGACCATTCTGAGAATCCCTCACCTTCCCCAAGTACCTGGAAAAGAAACTCCTAAGTGTCCCCGCCTTCTCCTTTGGTTGGAAGGGACAAATTCTCACCCTGTATCCTGCCTTGCTTGTTCACAGATTCAGACTTATAACTACAACTGGATGTTTATATTGGATGGAAACAAAAAAGTAAGGTTAATTTACTGATAAAAAAGAAAGTCCAAATGGAGAGGGCTTTCAAAATAGTGTACCCTGCTTATTTTCTTTTAAACTCCGAGACTTCTATTTTCTCATAATGAATTTTCAAGGTGGATGCCAGAGCTTTGAATCATATCTTTTTCTTTATTAATTTTCAGGCTCTTCAAATGTGAAAGAACTATCTTGAATACACAAGGGTAAGTCCTTGGGACTCTTTATGTTCCATTGTCTTGGTTTCTTCCCAGCACGGGGCTGTCTCTGAGCAGCAGCAGAAAATGGTAGAGCATAGTAGAAATCTCATAAAAAGCTGCACAGGATGGAGAGCGGAGGTGTTTGCAATTGTTGCCCAAAGGAACTGGAATAGCCAGGCTTCCAGCTTATCACAGGCCATCTTTTCCCTTGTTCCTGCCTTCTTAATCTCAGGGCTGAAAGCACATTTCTGCTTAGCTGAATGCATACAGGCTATATGGTCCTGACCTTGGTTTCTACATTGCTTTCTCTCAGGGTTAGCTAAGAAGTCTCTTTAAATGTTCACTGCTTCCTATTTTATGTCTCAGGTTTTTCCCTATTTTGAGACACAGAGAGGGATTTAGAGGTGATTTTTGTCACTCATCCTTTCCTGTGTTTAGCGAGCTATCCCATATGTGTCTGAGCCCTGAATTTGCACACAGCTAGTTCTCTAATTTCAAGGTAGTAAATACAGAGTCAAAATTAGTGCAAAGTACAGAACAACCTTGAAATGTCATTTCCAGCCTCCAACTCCATAATATTCCTGGTTTCCCAAATACTGGTTTTTATGCTTTCTTTCACCCTAGTTTTATTTACTACTCAAGTAATTAAAACAGGGTTTTACTATTTATCTGTAGCTGATCTTGAGCTCACTGTATAGACTAGGCTGGCCGGGAACTCACAAGTATCTAGCTGCCTCTGCCTCCTGAGCCCTGGGATTAAAGACTCACTACACCAACATAGCCCATTACCCTAATCTACCTTTTTATTCGTGCCTAACTGTTGACACATGACAACTAAGGTCAAACACTGTTGTTTGGACTTGGATAAATTGGTACCTCACTGGGTTTGTTAGTAACAAGTCACTGACATCTAGGATAGTTTTTAAGCCATCTGTTATTTAACTAATTTGCAAAACTCTAAGGAGCTCCCTGTCATGAAGGTTTAATAAAGGTCCTTAAAGTTCTGGGGTAATTTACATGGATAGATGTGATGAGAAAGTCTATTTGTACATTTGCAGTTATATCTAATAAGCCACCAAAATGATGCAATGCCTTTTCTCCTCATTTCCTGATACTTGGGCAGACATGCTGTACATCCCACTTTGGTCTGCCAGTTGTACTATTAACCTTGGGACAAGATTGACACTAAGGCCACATTAACAACAAGTTCATTTATATTCATGACCTCAGTTATTCTATACTGGTTACTAAGTAATGTATGTCTCTTATAGTCAAGCACTGCTGATGTATGAAAACAAGCTGTAGAAGAATTTAAACTCATTATAAATTTAGGACAGGGAAGAAGTTTCCTACCATATCTCCATCGCTAAAAGTACAAAGGGGTCAAGTGCAATGTCCAGGAAGGAAAGTGCTTGCTGGAATGTAAAGATGTGTTGTAGAGGGTGAGGGAGTGTTTCCAGACAACATTTGGAGATCTTTAACACCTATGCAGTTTCTTTGGCCCCTTGCCTAGCCAGAGTCATTGAGTGCTTTAAGGAAAATTATAAATAAAATACATAATAAACTAAATATTGAAAAAAGTCCAGTCTGCAATTCCAGCAGTCCAGAGGCTAAGGTTTAAGAGTGGAAAATTAAAAGCTAGCCTGGGTTATAAAATAATACTCTGTCTCAAAACCCAAAAGCAAAGGTTCAATGACAAGAACAAAAAGTAAGAAATTATTATTATCTTTTTTTTTTTTTAAAAAAAAAGACTTTTCCTTATCAAATTGGGCAGCAGGGTGACTGGGAGAGGATATCTCATTAGCTGTTCTTATGCTGAAATGTAGGCCTCTAATTCACTGCTGCCTAGATATGAACTGGAGTGCTCTGGAACTAGGCAATTTCCTGTATTCACAAGATACTTTCACATCAGCTTTAATATTGAAGACCACATTGTTTACCCCACTAGGTCAGTGTGAACCTAGGAGAAAGGGGCTAAAGATGAGCTGAACTAAAGTCTTGTGCAATAAATAACTTTATTCAAAATATCAGACAATTTATATTCTGAGAGTTAAGAAGAATCACATGAGTAAAAGTGTATAATCACACTGGCAAGCTCCATGTGATAAAAACATACTTTCCCATAGAAGCATATAAACAAATAACAATATCCAGATGTAAGGAATAATCTGAAGTATATTTACTCCTATCTGAAACACCTGGGGTGGGGTGGACGTAAAAGCACATTCAAGAACAACTCACATTATGGAGGAACAGAGATTACAAGACTCTTGTATTATACCTGGAGTTCCTTCTTATTTTCAGACTCAGAAATGTGAAAACATTTATTTTTGGCTAATATTCTTACAAAAGGAAATTTGATCTGTTTTTGAAATAATGTTTTAAGTAGTTATGGTTTTAAGTTCAAAAAAATGCTTCAAGGATAAGAAATGACTATGTATTTACTGAATCATCAACATATAGACATAATCATAGATCATCAACAAACACAAGTAATATAATGTAAGATATTTATTAGAATGGAGTGAGAATTAATTTACTGATAAGAAAATAGGAAGACACTTTATCCAATTATACGACTTCTCAAAAACACAAATCTTATGAAATATTGTGTCAGGAAAAAGATATGTAGAAAGTTAGGAAGAAATGTTCAATAACCAAACATTGAGTAATAAAAAATTAAGCTTAAGGAAATAGCGAAATTAATTCTGTGCTTGTTTTCAGAAGGTACAGAAAAGAAACAGCTTGTATTCAGATGCACAATGCTATCTACATTTTTATTTTTATTCCTACATTAGAGCTAAATGTAGAAAAATAATATTCAAAGTGATTAACTGAAAAAAAAACTTTTCAAATAATACTATTGGCTTAAAGTACTTGGAGTTTTTTCATAAGGTTTCAGGTATCATAGCTTTGTTCTCATGGAGCATGTGATGTCAGCACATATACCTATAATCCTCAGCAATGGGACCCAATAGTACTCAGCTACCAGATGGAAAACACGTCATTTACACAGATAACTATTATATTTCTATTGTCATTCTGAATGAGAAAAAATAGTCACTTTAGATATTACTCTGTTTCAGGAAGAAGCAAAAGTAATTGATTCAATGATGGATTATTTTTCAAGTGATCTTGTTTTTGTTTATCATTTTAGCATTGGTCAGTGCTAATGGAAGGACAGGTAGCAAGTAACATCTAGCAAACACCAGGATGATTGGGTGTGTTAAAATGTGTATGTTTATATATTTTTATTGTATGCACAAGTACATTTGTATGAATGAGGTGCAATTCTATGTTTGTGGGACCATAAGTAGATCAGAAGTCAACCTTGAGTATCATTCCACAAGTGATAACCATCTTGATTCTTCAGATAGAGATTTTCCCTAGCAAAGAGCTCACTGATATGGCTAGTTGTGCTACCCAGCAAGGTGCAGGGATCTGGTTGTTTCTGACTCACCAGTGCTGGGATTATAGTGATGGAATTACCACACCTGGGTTTTTTGCATGTGTACCCCAGATGTAACCATGCTTGAAAAGTAAGCTCTTACTGACTGATGCAACTTCTTAGCCCACAGCTAATGATATTTCCATTATTTGATTTAATAAATGGGTTGATATCAATATTTGAAATATTCTCATATTTGACATTTAAATTGTGGTTTAAAAATGTCTACTCTCTTATCTTCTTCTAAACAATATAAAATGCTGACATGCTGATGTTGCCTGAGAACATATCGTATATGCATGAATGAAGATTTTGATTTTGAAGGGCCTTGGCACAATAGATCAAAATAAGATTTTAGAGAAGTAAATATACTTATGTTATGTGGAATGTGAATGAAATGTTCATCTGTATGCTGTAAATAAAGGAACTGTTTTGGCTTATGTCAGGTGCCATAGATAGGTGGAGGAATCAGAGAAGAAAATTAGTTAAATTAAGACAAAAGAATTAGCTAACAATGTGCCTAAGACATAAGCCAAACAAGATAAAATTAAGATAAGCATCTGAGTCTTTTTTGGGGGGCGGGGGGGGGGAAGTGGTCGAGAGTTGGTATGAGCCTCTGCCCGTACGGGGTCAAAACCTCATACAACAGTGGAAAATCATGAAGAATTCAAGGTAGCAAGTACAAGTCAGGACACAACTCAGTAACAGACAGACTACATATGCAATTGCTTAAATGCATATACAGCTCAGTGGTGGGAGAGAATGCGTTTATGTAAGCAAAAGAAACCCATCATTGCAGACAATTAGGTACAAAAAACAAATGTGAACTAGCTGGCAGGCAGCCAAGTCCCAACCTGCTGAGAGAGAATATTGAAAAAAAAAATGTAAAGCTGCCACACTAGGCGAAGTGTGGCATTGAATGTGGAGATGGTTCTGGGAAAGCCAGAAGAAGAAGAAAAACAGGTCAAGGTTTTGCTTATGTAGCATCTTCAGAGATAGACCCACTGCTGGGTTGTCCTGGTTTCACAAAAGGTTGGGACATTTTTATGAGGGGAAAGATAAGGATGTACAAGCAACCACAGAATGTGAGCACTCAAGTGTACTGGTAGCAGCAGCAGGCACTATTTTTGGTTTTAGTATCTAGCAGAAGGGGAACACCTGGATTTCAAAAATGATTTACAAACCTCTGGCCTAGAATGAGCAATTTCTTCATCTATGGCCATACTACCCTGAACACACCTGATCTCATCTGATCTCAGAAGCTAAGCAGGGTCAGGCCTGGTTAGTACTTGGATAGGAGAATGAGCAATTTCTTCAAATTAATGCAATTTACACAAGTGTTTCATCCCAAGAAGATACAAGAACAAAGTGACATTAGCACAGGAAAATTTTCAGAATTATAAAGATGTACTCAATCTTCTGTCCACAGACTCAGACCAAAGAGCTTCTTGCTAATAAACAAATATCATTTCTGAAGGCTCTTTCAACCTCATAGACAAACCTATCACCTGTTACTTACTATAGTTCATTAAATGGGTGAGTGCTAAGTTCTTATGTATTGTATAAATCATTGGTACTTGTTGGATCTTGTCATGTTTTAATGTAACTGTCATTTATACAATTATGTCCATTTAAAGTCACTATTGCTTAGGTCTAGGTGACCCACTGATGTCTTATTCCCCCCAAATCATCCCTGTCCTGAAGGTTATGCAACATACACACTTCATTATTTTCATTTGGAGAATTGTACATTCTGTCAATTTACTCCCAGAGTGTGTTAATTGATGAAATTATTTTTGGAGCTAAAGAAAAGATGCCTACATATAATTGCTCAGTTGATAGATGTATATAATAATGAAGTTATTGCCTCTGAAGAACAGGTCATCTTTCAAGTTTATACGTATGTTCTCCTAGTTTTTTGGTCCCTGAAAATGCAATGGTAAAGTCTCTCTTAAAACTATTCAACCTTCATTTCTCAACCAAAGAATAGAAACAGTTAGTGTAAATGGGAAATACTTCATTACGATGTTTCAATTTTAAAAAAATAAACTTACTTATTTTTATTTATGTGTGCATATTTTTTGCCTGGATGAATTTATGGGTGATGCATGTATGTCTGGCACCCACCCAGTCAGAAAAGGACGCAGGGTCCTCTAGAACTGGGGTTACAAATATCTGTTAGCTGCCATGTAGGTCCTGGGAACTGAACCCTGGTCCTCTGGAAAATAAATAAATGTTCTCAATCACTGAGTATGTTGATTTAAATGAGAATGTCTCCTATGGGCTCATGTATTTCAATGCTTAGTTGCTAGAGAGCATCACTATTTGAGAAGGTTTAGGAGGTGTGGCCTTGCTGGAGGAGGTGTGGCAATGGGGACTGGATTTGAAAACAAAACAGAAAAAACAAAAAAAACCCCAAACTTATGTCTGGGTCAATGTCACCTCTCTTTCTGACTATGGACCAGGATGTCAATCCCAGCTATTTCTCCAATGCCTGCCTGCATGCCACTGTGTTTCCTGCCATGGAATAAACTAAACATCTGAAACTGTAAGCAAGTCCCCACTTAATTGCTTTCTCTTTTAAGAAAGTCTTGGTCAGTTTTTGTGCAATATCTTAGACTGAAAACTATGACAACATTTCTCTAGAATGGATGAAGATGTGGTTCTTCTTGCAGATGAGGTTGAACAGGGCCCGGGAGAGGAGTTGTCTTCATTTGAATTCTGAATCTTTGCATTGCTTTATGATATATGTTGTCCAATTGGTTCACTATCTTCTAAAACATCTCTTGAACTTAGAAATAAAGCCTTGTAGTCTGCATTCAAAAAGAAAAGAAGAAGAAGAAGAAGAAGAAGAAGAAGAAGAAGAAGAAGAAGAAGAAGAAGAAGAAGGAAAGAAAGAAAGAAAGAAAGAAAGAAAGAAAAAAGAAAGCCATGGTCATGATGCCTCTTCACAGCAATAGAATAGTAATTAAGAAACCAAGCCATCTCTCCAGATGTCTGCTTTTATCAAGGAAATAATTAAATTAGTCAAATGGATCTATATGATGTAGCTGTAGATGTCCATTATTTTAGCCAGTGATAAAAAAAGATCTCTGCATACTAAAAAAGTACCTTTTGTCAATTACATGTGCAACCAAAACTATAGTTATAATAAATAGAAAAAAATACCAAATTCTTTTTAGGCATGCACATGACTATAGTCTTTTGTTTCTGTCTCTTCACCATTGGAATTGTAAGCACACTTGGTGTCTCTGAACAAAGCTGCACCTCACTGTTTAGCTATATCACTTGGAACGAGCTAGTCTTTCACCCCCATGTTAAATTTATTTTTATAGTCCATAATAATATATTTTGTTGCATCATACATGTGTCAGAGTAGCTTAGATCCTCATATTTTAATAATTTTATTTAAGCCCCAGCCCCTGATGTTTTTAAACTTTTTAAATTAAATTTTCCATTTATTTTAATGCCAACCCCAGTTTCCCCTCCCTCCTCTCTTTCTGCTCTCTCCCCCACACCCATCCACTCCTCCTCTGTGCAGAAAGGGGCAAGCATCCCATTGGGACAAAGCATAACATATCACATTGAGGCAGTACCAAGCTCCTCCCACTGCGACAAGGCTGGGTTAGGTATCCCTGTATAAAGGGTAGGTTCCAAAATCAGCTCACATGCCAGGGACAAGCCCTGATTCCACTGCAAGGGACCCCACAAACAGACCAAGCTATACTATTATCCACATGCAGAGGGCCTAGGTTGGTCCCATGCAGGTTCCTTAGCTGTTGTTCCAGAATCCATGAGCTCGAATAAGTTCATCAGCTTTCATGTGGGTTTCCTGGTCATGATCTTGACCCCACCTTGCTTATATAATCTCTTCTCCCTCTTTTCAACTGGATTCCGGGTGTTTGGCTTCTGGAGCTTGACCCTGTGCTTGGCTGTGGATCTCTGCATCTGCTCATCTGCTTCCATCAGGTTTTGGATGAAGGCTCTCTAATGACAATTAGGGTAGTCGCCATTCTGATTATAGGATATGGCCAGTTTAGTCACCCTCTCTACTATTGCTAGGAGTCTTAGTTGTGGTCATCCTTGTGAATTTCTGGGAGTTTCCCTACCAAGCCCCTTATGTACTAATTAATATAATTAGAAATTACAACTATAAACAAAATCCAAGCTAAAAAAAAAAGAGTAGGACAAAACCTTCAAATGTCCAATTTAAAACTATATAATGCTCATCAATGCCTGATGCTCTAGACTTAGACAGAAATGTGTGTTTGTGTTTAAAGAGCACACAGTTAGAAGATGGATAGAATGAGATAATTATAAGTGCTCAAAAGCAGTGTATAGATATGATATTCAAAATTATGAATCGTCTAGAAGAAATAAATAGATGAAAGAAGACAAGGCTGAATCTCTACATGGCACTATGAAATGGGATAAAGTTGAATGCTCAGTGGTATTTATCAGGCATCTCTCAGTTTGTCCTTATTGGAATCATCAAATATTTAAGAAAAATCATGTGCTACATAGAATGCTTTTCCCTTTCCTTGGAATATCCCCTTACTTTTTCTTCCCATTTTGGCTGACCTTTTATGTTGCTGTTGACACTCTCAGAGGAGATGCTGTTTTCTCATTTTCTAGTTCAGTCTCACTGTCACAACAGAGCTTTTCCCCCTGCATTACACTAAACGGCATTCTTCCTCCATTACATTCATCAAATCTGTAATTAGACATTTGCTCTTCTGCCATCTTAATGCTCATCTCTTTGCTAAAATTATTGATCATAAAGCAGTGTGGATTGCATATATCTTGCTTAGCATCTAACACTGTGCCAAACACACACGTTGCATCCTGGAGGCTCACTATAAATGAAAGATAAAGGAGGCATAAAAATATCACAGGAATAAAGGTGAATAAAGCATGGTATTAAGTTTTGAAACACATATAACATGACAATGAGGAGGTATCTATTATACAGTTAAGACTTTTAGGGACTGCTTCTCTGGAAGTTTTAAAAGAAAGATTATTCAGGGAAGAGAGGATTTTTAGTGTCACAAACTTGAGAAGATTGCTTTATAGATTTTAAAGACTTATGGGTTGAATGTCTTTGATGGGCTAAGTGGATTTGAAGCACGGTAGCTTTAAAATGAATTACAACTTGAAACAGTCCTCTAGGGAGAGTAGCAAGATTCAGATACTCTTTGCTCTTTGAGTTTTTCTCTTCATCCACATATAATAATTTTTCAACTTTGTCTCTGGAATTATTGTTTTACGACTTACCCTTTGGTTTGTTTATCATATGAAACATTTAATATGTCACATTAAATAACTAGCAATTATATGCATTTATTATTTTCTGAACTAAAGAGATATCAATTAACAGGTTTCAGAGTACTAGTACCTTTACTGTAGCACACATTTTTTTTTCCCATCAGTCACTCTATGTGAGCCATCACCCTGCTCAGCTTTAGTCACTATAACTATATTGGGGTAAAACTATCATTAAGAAATGCATATGCAATTGCCAGTGTGTGGTGGCACACACCTTTAATACCAATACTCAGGAGACAGAGGCAGGCTGACCTCTGTGTGTTCAAAGCTATCTTGGACTACTGAGAGAGGTCTAGAACAGCCAGAGCTGTTATACAAAGCTACCCTCTCTCAAAAAACAAACAAACAAGAAGAGGAGGAGAAAAAGGAAAAGGAGGTGGAAGATGATGAAGAAAAAGAGAAAGAAGAAAACAGAAAAAGAAGAAATGCATGTTTATGTATGTATAGGTCTAGATTTATTAGTAGAAACTATGGTAATTGTCTTTGGTAGAGGCATAAGATATGTACTTAACAATAAAACCAATTAAAATGTTTGCCACAGCTATGACATGAAATAAAGTTTTGCTTGAGGAGGTGGAGACACATCAGACAATTGATGCTCATGAAGTATCTACTTGCTTACTGGTTAAGGATGGTGATGGAATTAACGGTTCAATGTTGCTGGCATGGGAAACAAAAGTCAGTCATCAAATGCTGCTGTGTGAAACTGAAGAGATAGCTACACTTCACTGTTTAGGTAGCATTATTCACATAAATAGCTGAGCTACTTATAAATAGCCTATTTATCAGCAAAGAATAGTTAAATAAAATATAGTATATACACATTGAAATTTATCTGATCATAAAGAAATCATGTCATTGGTAGGAAATAGGTATAAGTGGAAATTATCATAGTAAGTAAATTAAGTCAGTTTTAAAAACATAAATATTGAATTTCTCCTCATTTTTAGATCCTAGATCTATATATATATATAAAATTATATCTGTGTATATGACAAGAAATTAAAGATAATGCTCTCTAGAGAAATTGAGCAGACTAATAGGAGAGGATGAAAGGAAGGTTGAGGGGTCTGTGGGGAAAGGGCTCAAGGTATATCATATACTTGAGTGAGAATGTTCTTATGAAACCCAACACTGTGTACAATGAACACATGTCCATAAAATGCTTCCTGTGTGATTCTGAAATTTGGTCTTCAAGGTCTTTCTCAAAGGAGACATTCTAACTCACTTTTTCCTTTCTCATCTCTCCTTTCCTTCATCCCCTTCTTCCTGCTGAGAAACAAATAGTCTCTCTTTTTCATTTTATTGCCATTGAATATTCATTAAAGACTTAAATACCATATGACCAATAATAGTTTTAAAAAGTTATTACCTTTTTTGGTGTAATAACAATTCAGGAGGTAACATACAGAATATAGTTGATCTAGAAAGCCACCAGATATGACAGCTTCTATCCCCACCCTCTGTCCTAATGCATGATTTTTACCCTTATCGTCTCAAGAGAAATGCTACACTTCCGAGTAACATGTCTATATCAGGTAGAAGGAAGGAAGGAAGGAAGGAAGGAAGGAAGGAAGGAAGGAAGGAGAGAAGAGATTTTCCTTCCTTAGTCTTTACTAAGGATCAGAAGCTATAACTAGTAATTTTGGTCTTCATCTTATTGTGTCATGAAACCACTTGCAATTGCACTGTGGGCTAGTGTAACAGTTAGGTCTAGAAGGGCTGATATGTTCAAACTTGATGCTTTAAAGATGTAATAGAATCATGAGAGTTCTGATATTATCAACATATTAGTCCATTCATGAGCTCAGTGTAGTGGGATCATGTTGTTATATTGTAAATAACTGTACTGCCTACTGGTTTAATTAAAAATGCTGATTGGCTGAAGGCAGACAGAAAGTGTGGGTGGGGCTACCAGACTAAGAAAACTTGGAAACAGAGAGCGCAGAGCAAAGAAGCCAGAGAGATACCACAATGAGAAGCCAGAAGACACAGAAGAAAGAATTTGAAATGCTGCTCTGAGAAAAGGTCCCAAGGCACATGGCTGAACAAGATAATAATCATGAGTTAGTTTAAGAGCAAGAGTTAGCTAGTGATATTCCTGAACCATAGCCTGATCAGCATAAAATTAATATAAGCATCTGTGTGTTTCTGTGAGACTGCAGGTCTGCAGGACTGTGGGTCCAGAGCCCAGGTCAGATAGGCCAGAAACCTATATAGATTTATAGATTCAGTTATAGGGAGGTGATGAAAACTTAGGGGGTAGGACCTGGTTGAAGGGCATGTGGCCTTGAAGACAATACCATTGGGAACTCTTGCTTGCCTTCCAACCCTGGATATCACACAGTGAGAAATCTTCTATTTTGTCATGATGTATTTAATATCTACCATAGGCCTAAAAACAACCAGGCAGAACAACTGTGTACTGGAACCAAAATGAGTCTTTGTTTTTATAAAGATAATTATCTAGGTCCTTTTGTTACAGCAATATCTAATGCAACTTGGAACTTGAAGTTCTTATTTTTTTTCTCTTAAGAAGATAAAGAAGGAACAGCCGAACTCCTGGAAGCACAGCTAAGAGGCCAAGCGGAGACTACTACTCTCCAAACCCTGGCCCAGAGACAAAACACAGCCTTGGTGGGCCACCTCCTGCCTAAACCTGCGACTGCATGAGACCAACTGACCCTCTGAACACACTGCTGACTAGAAGCCCCTACACTGACAACCAACTAAGAGCCAGCCAAGAGCTGACCAAGAGTGAACTGAGGAAACAATGGACAGACGCAAGTGAAAGAATACACACAACAATACAAAGATCAACAAGATACCACCAGAAGAAGCAAGTAGTTTTATATCTTCAAGACCTCAACATAACAATGAAGAGGAAACAGAGGGGAACGACCTTAAAAACAGCTTTATGAAACTAATAGAAGCCTTAAAAGAGGATATAAAAGCCTCCCTTAAAGAAATAGAAGAAAATGCAAACAAAAAATTGGAAGAGATGAATAAATCCCTGAAAGAAAATAAAGAAAACCAAGAAAAAGAAAACAAACAGGTGAAAGAAATACTCTAGAAATTAAAAATTGAAATAGAAGCAATAAAGAAGTCACAAACTGTGAGACCAAGTGCTGTCTGCAGAGTCCCAGCACACTATGGAGTACAGGCAGATAAACTCAGCCTGTCACCATATCCACAGCTCCTGCTGAAGGAATTTGCATGGCTACCCACCACCACATCGAACTGAGCGAATAGACAACTGCAGGGGTTCCTGAAGGGTAGATTCTGACCCTACCCAGGGAGGTGATAGGAGGCACACAAGCCCGAGTGCCACAACTGACCAGGAGCCATCCAATCATGAACCACTGAAGCCATGGGCAAATGTCAGTGCAAAAAAATGCATAATAATACAAAGATTAACATGGTAACTCCAGAAGACAGTGGCGATCTTACAAATACAAGACCTGAACTGAGCAATGAAGAGGAAACAGAAGGAAGCAACACCAAAAATTCCTTTTTCATGATCATCGAAGCTCTCAAAGAAGATATGAAAAAAAGCCTTAAAGAAATAGAAGAAAATACAAACAAAAAATTGGAAGAGATGAACAAATCTATGAAAGAAACATGCCAGGAACTAAAAGCTGAAATAAAGGCTGAAATAGAAGCAATAAAAAAGGCACAAAATGAGGCAAAGATGGAAATAGAAAACCTGAAGAAAAAAGCTGGAACCACAGATACAAGCATAACAAACAGAGTTCAAGAGATGGAAGATAGAATCTCTGAAGTGGAAGACTCAGTAGCTCAAATAGATATATCAGTCAAAGAAAATAGTAAAACTACAAAAGCCATAACTCAAAATGTTCAGGAAATCTGGGACACCATGAAAAGACCTAATTTGAGAATAATAGGAATAGAAGAAGGAGAAGAATACCAGCTCAAAGGCACAGATAATGTTTTCAATAAAATCATAGAAGAAAACTTTCCTAACCTGAAGGAGGAAATGCCTATAAAGATACAAGAAGCTTACAGAACACCAAGTAGATATGATCTCCAAAAAAAGTCAGCACGCCACATTATAATCAAGCCACAAAACATACAGAACAAAGAAAAAATTTTAAGAGCTGCAAAAGAAAAGGACCAACTCACATATAAAGGCAGACCCATCAGAATAACGCCTGACTATTCGATGGAAACAATGAAAGCCAGAAGGGCTTGGTCAGAAGTTATACAGATGCTAAAACAGTATGGCTGCCAAACTAGAATACTATACCCTGCAAAATTATCAATTACCATAGATGGAGTAAACAAGGTATTTCAGGACAAAGTCAGACTGAAACAATATCTATCTACCAATCCAGCACTACAGAGAGTATTAGAGGGAAAACTCCAACCTAAGGACCCCAGATACACCTATGAAATCATAAACAACCAATAAGTCCACAGAAGAATACCCTAAGAAAGGAAATACAAACAAGTTGCCACCAAAAATGGCAGGAAATATGAATCAATGGTCACTAATTTCCCTTAATATCAATGGTCTCAACTCCCTTATAAAACGTCACACACTAACAAGATGGATACAATAACAGAAGCCATCCTTCTGTTGCCTACAAGAAACACACCTCAACCGCAAAGACAAACACAGGCTTAGAATAAAGGGTTGGGAAAAGATTTTCCAGTCAAACGGTCTTAAGAAACAAGCAGGGGTTGCAATCCTAATATCTAACAAAGTAGACTTTAAGCTAAAAGCAATTAAAAGGAACCAAGATGGTCCCTACTTATTCATCACAGGAAAAATTGGTCAAGAGGAGATTTCAATCTTAAATATTTATGCTTCTAATATAGGGACATCTACTTATGTAAAAGAAACACTGCTAAAGCTCGAATCCCACATCAATTCTTACATCCTAATAGTGGGAGACTTCCAACTTCAGTACCCCACTTTCAACCCTGGATAGATCAACCAGACAGAGCCTCAACAGAGAAATAATGAGTCTAAAAGAGGTTATGATGCAAATGGATTTCATAGATAACTACAGATCCTTCCACCCAAAGGCAAAGGAATATACATATTTCTTAGCTTCTCGTGTAACTTTCTCCAAAATTGACCACATAATTGATCATAAAGCAAATATCAACAGATACAAAAAAATGGAAATAATCCCTTGTAACATATCAGACCACCAGGGCCTAAAGTTAGAGTTCAACAATATCAAAACCCAAAGAAAGCCTACCAACTCACGGAAACTAAACATCAATCAGCTGAACCATCTCTGGGTCAAGGAAGAAGTTAAGAAAGAAATCAAAGCCTTCCTAGAATTCAATGAAAATGAATCTACAACATATCCAAACTTGTGGGACACAATGAAAGCAGTCTTAAGAGGAAAATTCATAGCGCTAGATGCCTATATGAAAAACCTAGAGAAATCCCACACTAAAGACCTAATAGCGCAGCTGAAAGCCTTAGAACAATTAGAAGCGAACTCACCTAGAAGGAGTAGACAACAGGAAATAATCAAACTTAGAGCTGAAATCAATACAATTGAAACAAAAAGAACAATACAAAGAATCAACGAATCTAAGAGTTGGTTCTTTGAGAAAGTTAACAAGATAGATAAGCCCTTAGCCAAACTAATCAAAAAACAGAGAGAGAGTGTCCAAATCAACAAAACCAGAAATGAAAAGGGGTATATAACAACAGACTCCCAGGAAATACAGAGAATTATCAGATCATATTTTGAAAATCTGTATTCCACAAAAATGGAAAACCTAGAAGAAATGGACAGCTTTGTGGACAGGTACCATAAACCAAAATTAAATGAAGATCAGATTAATTTCCTAAACAGGCCTATAACCCTTAAGGAAATTGAAGCTGTCATTAAAAACCTCCCCAAAAATAAAAGCCCTGGCCCAGATAGTTTCAGTGCTGAATTCTACCAGACATTCAAAGAAGAACTACTACCATTACTCCTCAAACTATTTCACATAGTAGAAACTGAAGTAATATTGCCAAATTCCTTCTATGAGGCCACAATCACCCTAATACCCAAGCCACTCAAAGACACAACAAAGAAGGAGAATTACAGACCAAATTTCCCCTTGAATATTGGTGCAAAAACTCTCAACAAAATTTTGGCAAACCGTATACAACAATGTATAAAAGATATCATCCACCATGACCAAGTAGGCTTCACCCCAGAAATGCAGGACTGGTTTAACATTCGAAAAACTGTAAATGTTATCCATCATATAAACAAACTAAAGGAACAAAACCACATGATCATATCCTTAGATGTGGAAAAAGCCTTTGACAAAATCCAACACTCCTTTATGATTAAAGCCCTGGAGAGATCAGGAACACAGGGAGAATGCCTAAATATAATTAAGGCGATTTACAAGAAGCCGACAACCAGGATCAAACTTAATGGAGAAAAACTCAAAGAAATCCCACTAAAGTCAGGAACTAGACAAGGATGTCCTCTCTCCCCTTATCTATTCAATATAGTTCTCGAAGTTTTAGCTAAAGCAATAAGGGAACGAAAAGAGATTAAGGGCATACAAATTGGAAAAGAAGAATTGAAGCTATCTCTATCTGCAGATGATATGATTGTATACATAAGTGACCCACAAAATTCTTCCAAGGAACTCCTACAGCTGATAAACACCTTCAGCAATGTAGCAGGATACAAGATTAACTCAAAGAAATCAGTAGCTCTTTTATACACTAAAGACAGAAGAGCTGAAAAAGAAATAAGGGAAACATTACCCTTCATATTAGCTGCAAATAGTATTAAATACCTTGGAGTAACTATAACCAAAGAAGTAACAGACCTATTTGACAAAAATTTTAAATCATTGAAGAAAGAAATTGAAGAGGATATCAGAAAATGGAAAGCTCTCCCATGTTCCTGGATTGGTAGGATCAACAT
>PVIH01007697.1:0-59650 GCA_004025045.1 Sigmodon hispidus | reverse complement strand
TAATGGCAATTCTACCAAAGTCAATCTACAGATTCAATGCACTGCCCATCAAAATCCCAACACAATATTTTTTGGACCTTGAAAGAACAATACTCAATTTCATTTGGAATAACAGGAAAGCCAGGATTTCCAAAATAATCTGACTCAACAAATGAACCTCAGGAGGTATCACCATCCCTGACTTCAAGCTATACTATAGAGCTACAGTAATAAAAACAGCCTGGTACTGGCATAAAAACAGACTTGTGGACCAATGGAATAGAACTGAGGATCCAGACATTAACCCAAAAACCTACGAACACCTGATCTATGACAAAGAGGCCCAAAACATTCAATGGAAAAAAGATAGTATATTTAACAAATGGTGTTGGCATAGCTGGATGGAAGTGTGTAAAAAAACGCAAATAGATCCGAGCCTGTTACCCTGCACAAAACTCAAATCCAAGTGGATCAAAGACCTCAACTTAAACCCAACCACTTTGAACTTGATAGAAAAGAAAGTGGGAAATACACTTCTACAAATTGGCACAGGCGACCACTTTCTAAATATAACACCAGTGGCACAGGCACTGAGACCAACAATCAATAAGTGCGATCTCCTGAAGCTGGGAAGCTTCTGCAAAGCCAAAGACACTGTCAAGAAGACAAAATGCCAGCCTACAGAATGGGAAAAGATTTTCATCAACCCTACAAGTGATAGAGGACTGATCTCTAAGGTATATAAAGAGCTCAAGAATTTAGAGCCCAAAACCTTGAATAACCCTATCAAAAAATGGGGTACAAATCTAAAAAGGGAATTCTCAGCTGAGGAACTATGAATGGCTGAAAGGCACCTGAAAAAGTGCTCTTCATCTTTAGCCATCAGAGAAATGCAAATCAAAATAACTTTGAGATACCACCTAATGCCTGTTAGATTGGCTAAGATAAAAGGCACAGATGACAGCCTATGTTGGAGAGGATGCGGAGCAAGGAGAACACTCCTTCATTGTTGGTGGGAGTGTAAGCTTTTTCAGCCACTTTGGAATGCAATATGGAGGTTTCTCAGAAAATTGAGAATCAATATCCCCAAGGACCTAGTAATACCACTTCTGGGTGTATACCCTAAAGAGGCACATTCACACTTCAAAGGTATTAGCTCAACTATGTTCATAGCAGCATTATTTGTAATAGCAAGAACCTGGAAACAACCTAGATGTCCCTCAACTGAAGAATGGATTAACAAACTGTGGTACATCTAAACAATGGAATACTACTCAGCAGTAAGAAAAAATGATATCCTAAAATTTGCAGGCAAATGGATGGATATGGAGAATATCCTCCTGAGCAAGGTATCACAATCTCAGAAAGATAAGCAGGGGATGTACTCACTTATTAGTGGTCTCTAAACAAACAAACAAGAAAAAAAGCCAAGTATGCCCAAGCTGCAAACCATAACCACTGAACAGCTTGGGATCAGTTATACCCTGGACTGACCCTTCGGACCCCACTCCAACTATAGGAACACTTGACTCACTCTTGTGGGAGGATGGACAAAACTGGATTTGGCCAGGAGTGGAGACTGATCCAAACATTATTGGGTCAGTGGGACCTACCATAGGACTGTCTGATCCCTGCCCAGGGAGGGGATGGGGAGTTGTGGAGAAGAAAAATGACCTGATGTGGTGGAAGGGGGAAGGACCTTGTATAAGGATATACAGGGATGGAAAAAAAAATTCAGAGGGAAAGCTGAACACAAAGTAAATATATGTGTAGCAATCTTATTTACATTATCACCCTTGATAAGCCATACTTATGATTCTTATCCTCTTTATATTTATTGTTAACTTTTCAGCATTTTAAATTCATTTTACTGTTTTTTTGATAAATACAAAATGAAGAAAAAAAAAGAAGGCACAAACTGAGACAAAGCAGAAAATAGAAAACTTGAAGAAAAGAAATGATACCACAGATTTAAGCATAACCAACAGAATTCAAGAGATGAAAGAGAGAATATCTGGAGTGGAAGACTGAATAGTGGAAATAGATACATCAGTTAAAGAAAACACTAAAACAAAAAAGTCATAACACAAAATGTTGAGAAAATCTGGGATACCTTGAAAAGGCCAAACCTGAGAATAATTGGAATCAACAAAAGAGAAGAACAACATCTCAAAGGCACAGAAAATATATTCAACAAAATCATAGAGGAAAACTTTTCCAACCTAAAGAAGGAAATACCTATAAAGATACAGGAATCTTACAGAACATCAAATATATTATACCCACAAAAAAACATCTGCTTTCCATATAATAACCAAGCCACTAAACCTACAGAACAAAGGAAAAATACTAAGAGCTATAAAAGAAAAAATCCAAATCACCTATAAAGGCAGACCCATCAGAATAACACCCAACTATTCAATAGAAACAATGAAAGCAAGAAGGTCCTGGTTAGACATTATACAGAAACTAAAAGTTCATGATGCCTACCTAGATTACTGTACCCAGCAAAACTATCAATCAACATAGATGGAGTAAACAAGATATTTCATGAAAAACCAGATTTCAACAATACCTACCCACAAATCTAGCTCTACAAAGAAACCCTAGAGGGAAAACTCCAACCTAAGGAAACCACAAACACCCATGTAACCACAAACAGTTGGTAAGCCCACAGAAGAAACTCCCCCAAACAAAGGAAATACAAGCTATCACCAAAAATAACAGTGAGTAATGATCATTGGTCATTAATATCCCTTAATATAAATGGACTCAATTCACCCACAAAAAGGCAAACTCTAGCATGATGGATACAAAAACAGAAACTATCCTTCTGCTACGTACAAGAAATACACCTTAACTTCAAAGATAGACACAGGCTCAAAGTAAAGGGTTGGGAAAAGACTTTCCAATCAAATGGCCCTAAGAAATAAAGTGATGTAGCCATTCTAATATCTAACAAAATAGACTTTAAACTAAAATCAATAAAAAGAGACCAGGACAGACACTATTTATCCATCTCAGGAAAAATCCATCAAAATGAAGTTTTAATCCTGAATATCTATGCTGCCAACACAAGGGAATCTATATATGCAAAAGAGACAATACTAAAGCTTAAACTTCATATCAAACCTGACACACTAATAGTGGGAGACTTCAATATCCCAGTTTCACCCTTGGATATGTCAACCAGACAGAAACTCAACAGAGAAATAAGGGATCTAACAGAAGTTATGACCCAAATGGACTTAATAGATATATACCAAACCTTCCACCCAAACAAAAAATAATGTACATATTTTTTAGCCCTCCATGGAACTTTCTCTAAAATTGACCATATACTAGGTCATAAAACAAATATCAACAGATGCAAAAAAATGGGAAAAACTCCTGGTACCATATCAGATCGCCGTGGTCTAAAGTGAGAATTCTACAACATCAAAAATCACAGAAAGCCTACCAACTCATGGAAACTAAGCATCACTCAACTGAACCACCTCTGATCAAGGAAGAAATTAAGAAAGAAATCAAAGACTTCCTAAAATTTAATAAAAATGAATCCACAACACACCCAAACTTATGAGACATAATGAAAGCAGTCTTAAGAGGAAAATTCATAGAACTAGATGCCTATATGAAAAACCTAGGGAAATCCTACACAATAGAGCTAACAGCACAGCTGAAAACCCTAGAACAATTAGAAACAAACAGAACTAGAAGGAGTAGACAGCAGGAAATAATCAAACTTAGAGCTGAAATCAATAAAATTAAAACAAAAAGAACAATACAAAGAATCAATGAATCAAAGAGTTGGTTTTTTAAAAAGTCAACAAGATAGGTAAACCCATATCCAAACTAACCAAAAAGCAGAGAGAGAGTACCTAAATTAACACAATCAGAAATGAAAAGGGGGACATAACAATAGACCACCAGGAAATCTAGAGAATTATCAGGTCATATTTTAAAAATCTATACTTCACAAAAATGGAAAAACTAGAAGAAATGGACAGCTTTCTTGACAGGTATCACTTACCAAAATTAAATCAAGATCAGATTAAAAACCTCAATAAACCTATAACCCCAAAGGAAGTTGTAGTTGTTATTAAAAGTCTCCCAGATAAGAAAAGCCCAGACCTTGATAGTTTCAGCGCAAAATTCTACCAGAAATTCAAAGAAGGACTAATACCAATACTCCTCAAACTTTTCTATACAGAGGAAAATGAAGAAATATTGCCAAACTCTCTTTATGAGGCCAAAATAAACCTAATACCCAAACCACTCAAAGACGCAACAAAGAAGGAGAATTTTCCTCATGAATATTGATGAAAAATTCTCAAAAACATTCTGGCAAATTGTATACAAGACCATATAAAAAGTATCATCCACCATGATCAAGTAGGCTTCAACCCAGAAATGCAGGGTTGGCTCAACATATGAAAAACTGTAAATATCATCTATCATATAAACAAACTGAAGGAAAAAAAAACACATAATCATATCCTTAGATTCTGAAAAAGCCTTTGATAAAATCCAACACTTCTTTATGATAAAAGTCCTGTAGAGATCAGGAAGACAGGGAAGATACCTAAATACAACAAAGGCGATTTACAAGACACCCATAGCCAACATTAAACTAAATGGACAAATACTCAAAGCATCCCATTAAAATCAGGAACAAGACAAGGATGTCCTCTCTCCCCTTATATATTCAATATAGTTCTTGAAGGTTTAGCTAAAGAAATAAGAGAACAATAGGAAATTATGGGAATACAAAATGGAGAAGTAGAAGTGAAACTATATTTGCAAATGATATGATTCTATACATAAATGATCCACAAAATTCTACCAGGGAATTTCTACAGCTGATTAACACCTTCAGCAATGTAGCAGGATACAAGATTAACTCGAAGAAATCAGTAGCCCTCCTATACACTAAAGATAAAAGGGCTGAAAAAGAAATAAGGAAAACATCTCCTTTTATAATAACTGCAAATAGCATTAAATACCTCAGTGTAACTATAACCAAAGAAGTAACAGATATGTTTGACAAAAACTTTAAATTACTGAAGAAAGAAATTGAAGAGAATATCAGAAAATGAAAAGATCTCCCTTGTTCCTAGATAGGTAGAATCAATATAGTAAAAATCACAGTCTTACCAGAAGCAATCTAGAGATTCAATGTACTTCCCATCAAAATCTCAACACAATTTTTTTACAAATCTTGAAAGAATAATACTCAATTTCATTTGGAATAACAGGAAAGCCAAATTGCCAAAACAATTTTGTTCAACAAAAGAATCTCAGGAGGCATCACCATTCCTGACTTCAAGTTATACTATAGAGCTACAGCAATAAAAACAGCCTGGTATTGGCATAGAAACAGACTTGTGGATCAATGGAATAGAACTGAAGACCTCAACATTAACCCACACACCAATGAACACCTATTTTTGACAAAGAAGCCAAAAATATTCAATGGAAAGCAGACAGTATCTTCAACAAATGGTGTTGGCATAACTAGATGGTAGTGTGTAGAAAAATGCAAATAGATCCAAGCCTGTCACCCTGAACAAAACTCAAATCCAAGTGAATCAAAGATCTCAACATAAGACCATCTACACTGAACTTGATAGAAAAGAAAGTGGGAAATACCCTCCAACGAATTGGCACAGGTGACCACTTCCGAAATATAACACCAGTAGCGCAGACACTAAGAACAACAATCAATAAGTGGGAACTGCTGAAACTGAGAAGCTTCTGTAAAGACAAGGACAGAGTCAATAAGACAAAATGACAGCCCACTGAATGGGAAAAGATTTTCACCCACCCTACAAGTGACAGAGGATTGATCTCTAAAATATATAGAGAACTCAAGAAACTAGAGCTCAAAATCTTGAATAACACAATCAAAAAATGGGGTTCAGAACTAAAAATGGAATTCTCAGCAGAAGAATTATGAATGGCTGAAAGGCACTTGAAAAATGCTCAACATCTTTAGCCATCAGAGAAATGCAAATCAAAACAACTTTGAGATACCACCTTATACCTGTCAGGATGGCTAAGATTAAATAGACAGGTGACAGCCTATGCTGAAGAGGATGCAGAGCAAGGGGAACACTCCTCCATTGTTTGTGGGAGTGCAAACCTATTCAGCTACTCTGGAATGCAGTATGGTGGTTTTTCAGAAAAGTAGGAATCAATCTCCCTAAGGATCCAACAATACCACTATTGGGCATATAACCTAAACATGCACATTCACACCCAAAAAGCATTAGCTCAACTGTGTTCATAGCAGCATTATTTGTAAAAGCAAGAATCTGGAAACAACCTAGATGCCCCTCAACTGAGAAATGGATTAACAAGCTGTGGTGCATCTACACAATAGTGTACTACTCAGCAGTAAGAAAAAAAAGATATCTTAAAATTCGTAGGCAAATGAATGGATTTTGAAAATATCCTCCTGAGCTAGGTCTCACAAACCCTGAAAGAGAAGCAGGGGATGTACTCACTCATTAGTGGACTTTTTAAAAAACTAACGATAACCCAAGCTGCAAACCACAATCACTGAACAGCTTGGGATCTGAAAATTATATTTAATATAGTCTGCTGTTCATTTGATTTTGACACTATTCATTCTACACAATGGCAATGTAACATATTTCTTTTTTTTTTCTCTTGTCACTCTATTTTTTTTGTTTTAGAAAATAAAGTCTTGGGCTGGAGAGATGGCTCAGCTGTTAAAGGCTAGGCTCACAACCATAAATATAAGAGTTTGGTTCCCAGAAAATAAAGTCTTTTTTTTCCATGTTAAAAAAAGAAAGTGGAACCATTAAAGGAGAAGATATTTAATAAAAAAATGAAGAAGATATAGAAAAGAAGATTTAGGCTAAATATAGACTTAGCCAGTTTTAATGGATTTGACCATCATTCTTCTTAGGAACAGTCTTATAATGTAGACATTTAGTAAATGTACCAAAGAGTAATTACCATGGTTGTTCCATTCATGTGAGAAAACACCAAAAACTTAGTAGTAGTAACATTGACATTTTTATGGTCACATATTCAGTAACTCTGGGAGGCACTTTTTTTTTTTTCAGTGTCATGGCCCTCAGTGGGCACAGTGGTGTGTATGTGGCTAGACTAAGCTCTTCCCATGAGCAAGCCAAGCTTCTCTGGAAGCTGCTGTGACTGGGATGACTGGGTGGCTAATCTGTGTGCAAGGCAGGAAGCAGAGAACACTTCCCAGGGCTTGATGGCTGTATCCTGGAAGAGATCACACCCCAGAGGCAAACATGCTGAGAGAATCATGTAGAAAGCTACATGGCATTGAAAGTTACAGTTAGAAGGACATTCAGATTCAACAGAAGGAGACAAAGACAATTTTCTTTCAATAGAAACTAAAGAATTTTCAACTTTTAAAAAAATTCATACTCACAATGATGGTACTAAATAATGAGAATAATGTTTCTTTAATTTTTTGTCATATACTCATCTCCACTCACACTGGAAAGAATTGTGTTAACAAACACACATTTTAAACTGATGTTGCTTGCTCAAGATGGTACAAAATAGCTATTTAGTTACTATCAAGTATACATACTAACATATATTTTCCATGAGCAAATCTTTTATGCAGAGAATAGAAGTCAGTCATGTCTTTGGGTCATTGTGGGTGAAGGAAGCATGCTCAGTGAGTTAGCATTGGAAATGAGGAATACTTTTTCTTACATAGTAATCACATCACCTATGACTTCAATTAAAAAGGACACTGAAAGTGATACTTAGAGAGTGATGACTACAACTGACCAGAAAATAAGGACTTCACCACACAAATTAAAAATGTGACATTAAAATGAAAAACACACTACAAGACATGTGCTAAGTCTTAGGAGTGAAACTTCTATTGTTTCTAAAGCATGTGTGGACTGTTTATCCACTCAGTGGTACGGAGCACCCAGATGTCAACAGTGTTTGTTCTATGCTGTGAGGTTGGTGAACACGCCTAGGACAGTGCACTGAGTGCATTGTGAGCAATTCCATCATCTTGCAGAATGGGATGGCTCTCCTGGAGGGATACTGTCTATGTTCTCTGATGTCTGAGTTCTTTGCAGTTTTGTTCTTGTGTTTGCATAAAGGCAGAAAGGTATAAAATAGACAGACCTGACCAGGAAAAATATGATGACTGTTCCTCATCTGATGTGAAGTGAGGAATAGCTTCTTGTGATGGTCATTATAATTCACGGGAAATATCACAATATTTCTGGCTTAAATTAGGTCCATAAAGGACAATTTTAGGCATCAGATATTTCTGGTTTCAAGGTACTTACAGTATGTAAATCTATGTGTTGATGTGTTTGGTGGTGTGGTTTAATCTTGACTACGACACTAATACTGAGACTCTGAGTAAGTTCACATAGCCCCCTTTCAACTTCTCATCTCAGAAAATGAAGATACAAATGTTTGCTTTACACAGCCACTGTGAAGAGTAAATGCACATTCTCTCTGAGACATTCTTGGCTTCTTGAAGTCTTGTTCTCATGCCTGTGAGCTAATGATGGACAGTCTACAGGTTCTAGAGGCTGTCATTTCTTTTTGGAAACTATCTGACACCATTAATGAAAGATCAATACCTCACTTGTGTGCTTCTGAAAAGAGTTCTGGGATGCTCTATGTTAGGTCTTAACATAGAGCATGTCACAAGAGGCAAAGCAAGAGTGAGTGTCTACTATAGATGACTTAAAGTTTGGAAATGTAGGTATGAGGTCTCATTTAATTCAGTGAAGTTTTTATAATATAAAGGGTCTCAAAGAAAGCAAACAAGAGAGCAAGTAAAAGCCATGGAAATTGCTGAGCCAGTCAAAGTGCTTGCTGAGAAAGCCTGGCAATCTCAGTTCAGACCCCCAGAAGCCATGTAAAAGCAGGATCTGGTTGCTAGTACAGGCATATAGTCTCACTAATCGTATTGTAGGGTCAGAGATGGGAGAAATCACATGAAACTCATATGTCAGCTAACCTGGCATTTGCAAGCACAAAAGAGACCCTGCCTCAGACACATTGAAACAAGCAGAAATGACATTTAAGATGGTCCTCTTATTCCACCAGAGAAGGGAAAACACACCCTCTCCAATGTACATCTTGCACACACACATGCATAAAGATAAAATAAACATGAAAAGGGAATCAAGTAAAAGTAATCATATAGAGGGATAGAGTGAGTGATAAGGAGTTAAAAACATATCCAAAGTACATAAAACACAATTCTTTTCCAATGAAGATAATGTGGAGAATTACAAGTAAAGTTGTGATGTTTAAACTGAAATCTGAATAGTGAGAAGTAGCTCAACACATTGATGCAATGCCACTCACCTGTATGGATATTCTGTGTAGTAATTCATGATTTCTCAACCAGAGAGATGGTTGTTTTTCTTATATCTTCTTTATATATGAGGATAAGGTAAAAAGGTAAAACAAAATATGTAAGAAAGCAAAGAGAATGAGAGAGTAAAACATAGAGCTCAAATAAAAATGAAGATAAAAGTAAGCCCTCCAAATCCCATTCTTTCAGCCTCTCTGTCAGAACTGCACCTCTCAAAAGCATGTGCTACAGTATTCTCTTCGATTTGAAGTGTTACTCTTACTCACTCATGAATTAATTGATGGGTATAACTCAGCCCCCAAAATAAAGCCCAACTCCTAGCACATTTCTAGGATGTCTTTTCACACAAATGAATGCCTACAATGGGCAAACTCACAGGTGATGAAGGCTCTCATTAGAATAGGTAGTATCAGGTCAATGATTAGTCCATAATTTCCCCTTCCTCTGTAACCCTCCAAGTTAAACTCATGATCTGTTGCTGCACCGGAAGCAACTAGAAGCCTTATGGCTCACAAAGGCAGAGCCCTTTTTATACTGTATCAAGAAAGGAATGTTGGAGGCAACACTTTTTGAAAGCTTGTTAGCAAAAATGAAAAATGACAGCTTCTGGTGGCTCAGAAGAAAAACATATGCAAGCAATGAACCTGAACCTGCAAAGTCATAAATTCCTACATTCCAACATAAAAATGATGGACTTGGTCCTTTAAAGAATAGTAATTTGGAAAATTCACACACACACACACACACACACACACACACACACACACACATACACACACAGGGCAATATATAAAGAGACATGTGAAGTTAGTTAAATATCTTTAATAGGCACTTACTTCAAAGTCTGGAGCACTTAAATCATTTCTACGGCTTTCTGACTGTTTATTATTCTCCAAACATTGCCAAAAACACTCCTTGAAAGGTTGTGATGAATTTGAAAGGCAAATCAGTTTCTCAGTTTTTGCACGAGGGAGAGCCTGTGTTTTGGATATATTTCTCAATGTCATCATAGAGTTGCCTCCTGCCAAAGACGAACTTGGATGTGCTGACCTTTGTGGATGACTTCTCTTTGTTAGATTCTTGCCCTACAGGATTTTAGAAAGCTGGACTCAAGTCCATTTAAGGATACCAGATGCTTTTGAAATGCTTGGCTGAGTAAGGTGACTTACCTGGATCTGAATGTTTGGAGGAAAAAAATTCTGCCATAAAAAAGTGAATATTTTTGCAAGATGAATCATGTTCCGTGTCCTTTGGAGGAACTATTACCTTCTGGGAACCAATATGATGGACACAGATAGAAATTCTAACAATAAAGCATAAGAGGACTGCATTTACTCTTTTGCTCAGTTCTATGCTGAAGTTTTTCTTTATTCAGTTACAAGTAAAACACCATCAACAAAGGTCACTCAGTCTATGCAATTTTTTTTTTGTAACTGAGATTTAGTTTGTTTCTTAAATGTGAGACTAAATATTAGCAAATAATCAGGAGATTGTAACACAAATCAGTTATCTGGAATGGGCACTATTTTAAGATTTGACCTATACAAAGATTCTGTGAGTGATGATTATTGACTCTATAATTTTAGTTTAATTTATAAACTCATAGTTATAGACTTAGTATGTTAAATACTATTAAAGAATAAATTAATATCTTCAAACCAACTGTCAGGACAAAGGGACAAGAGACAGATTTACAACCCACTACTGAGTGAAAAGTCAGTGGAAGTACAGAAAGAATCTAAGTAGTTCTCAGTTACTGGTGATCTCAGCTTAAAATTCTGGCCTTGCACGTAATAATGATATAAGAAAATCCAAACACCGCCAGTCAGGTGTGCTTGAAGGGAAAATAGAAATAAGGTTCCTCACATTGTATTGATTTGAAATAAATAGTGAGGGAAAAAAACAGCTTTTGTGGATGCTAAGCATGTTAATGATTTAAAGAGCATGTTTCGACGTGGTCAGCATCCCTCAGTTTTCTTAACCTGTCATGTCCTTAAAAAAAAAAAAAAAAAAAAAAAGGAAAGTGGACAGCAGGTGGCAGCAAAGCACATTGTTAGAGAAACTGCCTGGCCACTATATTTAGAATTCCAGAATGTTTCTAACTTTGATGAGCTCTGGGTAGAGAAGACTGAAGGTGACAGCTCTTTTGGCCTGATTAAATAACATGACATAAAAACAATAGTACCTGAAGATAGTCTCTGATTAATTAAACTTAAGTCCTTTTCTGTCACTCTCTCTTCTGACTAAATGAGACAGTTGTAAAGCTTACATAGAATATCCGTGTCCCATAGAGAAGTCCAACTGGAATCTTGCAAGATGGACATTCATTCAGAGGAAAATTTTTTAAATAATAATTAATGGCATATAGTATTTATCATAAAAAATTTGATTCACTGGGGGATGTGGCATTTACTTTTAATCCCAGCACTCAGGAGCAGATCTCTGTGAGCTTGAGTCTAGCCTGGTCTACAGAGTGAGTTCCAGGACAGCCACGATTGTTTCACAGAGAAACCCTGACTCAAAAAACCAAAACTATAAAAATAAAAAATAAATACAAATAAATTTTTAATTCCGACTAGCATAGAGTTATGCCAGTCGGAGGAGGGTGATTGGTTTCTTTGCTCAGAAGAATTAACAGGAGAATATCAATACCATCAAGGAAAAAAATAAACAAAAATGTGAAAGCAGTTAAATATTTGTGGGCTTTGAATATTTATACCATAAGAGTGGGCCTCTAATCAGATAACATGCAGGCCAGCTTCTAGAATTCTGAGTGAGTCAAGATGGCGATCTTAGCTTTTGAGGACCACCATTTATTCTGAAGTCATTTGTTTCACTTGGTGTTCAAGTAGATTGAGAGAAAATGAATGCTTCCAAAACGATTCCAAAAAGCTAACTGATCGAAGAAAAGGTGCATAGCAGAAGGATGGTAGTTTTAAAATTATAGCCATCTACTTCTCTCCAAATACCATTTCATACCTAAAATAACTAGCCTGGGTGTTGCTCAAGCTGTGAGATTTTTTTTAATAGTTAATATTTTTAAGGATTATATTTCAACTACTTTGACAAAAACAAGTTGAAATAAGTAAAACTTCCAGTTCTGATTCAGTGATACAAAGCTGAAATATTTCTTCAGTGTCTACACACAAGTTACATGGCTTATCATGTCTTTTTAAACGTATATATGTGTATATAGATACATATATAAAATCTTTATTATTTGGTGATTTTTGACTCCCAGTTTCCTAAATAAAATTGGGTGCATATAGCTACTCTTACGGTCAAAGTGATTAAATAAGAGAACCTTCAAATATATGCTCCTTTATGGTCATCTTTTTTCTCTCTTTCTCTCTTCAGGAAAATTGCCAAATAAATTGATGTGCTTGTAGGAATGTCCTGAGAAATTGTCCCTCATCACCATCTGCTCAGTCAGCACCTCTAATTATGAAGTTCTGACTTTAGGTGGAGACAGTATACCAGGAAAATTAGTCCAGTAAAACCATGCACAACACTAAACCAGAGAGCATCTGAAATAATCAAGGAGGCTCTGCTGCAGTTTCAAGTCTTGGTTCCAAACACTGAGACTTTGAATTCCAGGGGCCAAATGAGTTTCAGAATGGAGCCATAGTTTTACAAGTTCAGGTCTTGTGTGGTAAAATTCTCAGAGTGAAGTACCCTGAATTATGTTTCTCACCACTACTGTTATCTGCATGCCCTGTCCCAATTCTGTATTTCTCAAATTCTTACCAAAAATTATCATAAAATGAAAGTATATTATTTATGGTCTTCCTGTTTTGCCTAAACATTCCAGATGAAGATATTTTTAAGTGACTATGAAAAATAGCCTTTTAAAACCAAGTTGTGACTTTAAACAAAAAGCAAAGCATTCCCAAGCTGCAAGCCACAACCACTGAACAGTTTGGGATCTGAAGCATCTTGGACTGGCACCTTGGAGCCCATTCTCTCCAGAGGAATACCTGACCCAGCTTTGATGTTGGGGTGAGGAAATCTGATCTGATTGGAGTGGTGCTGAACTAAGCCACCTTGGGACCTTGGGACCTCCTGACCTTGCTGGGGAGGAGATAAGGAGGTGGGGATAAGAGAGAGTGACTGAGAGGGGCGGGAGGGGAAAGAGAATTTGAACAAGGGGAAACATGGATAAAAAAATGAGACTTTATTCATATAAAAAAGAAAGAAAAAAACAAGTTGTTGAGGATATTGTGGAAATCTTAAATATATAGACTTCTTCAAAGTAAGTCAGAAATTTGGGTTTCCATGATTTGTCTTCAGTGAAAATAAATCTAACACCTCATCTTAGGTCTGTTCAGACCTGTGTGTGTTTGGAGTTCATACTTTCTCTGAGTTGAGAAGATATCTTATTATGCTATGAGATTACTTCTGAAAACAAAGACTTCCTTGGGAAAAAGATTTGGTCAAAGTGAGCCAGTAACTTTCTTCAATAAACATCTAGTCTCCAATTTAGAGTCAATTGCTACTTCTAGCCCCTCCCTCTGTAGTAATTTTGTATTAACATTATCTTTTATTGCTTTAAAGTGCCACACGACCTAATTTACAGATAAAGAAATGTCAAACTGAGGAATCATTCTCAGAGGTCTTAAGTAGTTTAAAGTCACAATCTTACTAAAAATACAGTTTTCAATGCTCTGGTATAATCTCCGCAATAATATCTCCCAGTTACTTAGAGAGAAATGGCAAGCTCATGGCTTTCTACATGAAATTAGTAAAAATCAAATAAGATATATAAAAGTTAACTGTCAGGCCAATTGATGTTTAAAAATTGGGTTCTAACCTGATATTACTTTGGAAGAGTCAGACATTTGTCAAGTGCGGGTTCTCCACTCCACATTAAATGTACATATTTTCGAGAAGAAAGTAACTTCTGCTTCTACAGTCTGAATCAGAGTATCAGAATTCCTGACTGTGAGCCTGGGCGCGGCGGCACAGGTATGTGCGTGTGCACGCACAGCACAAGCAATGTTATTCCTCTGAGCACCAATAATCATATGTATTTGACTGTACCCAAGGCTCCCACAGGCGTCTCTTCCCTTTCGTGACACTAGGAGGCGCCCTAGCACCAAGTTTGCTTCTGCCTACTACACAGTTTTGTTTTTTTTGTTTTTTTTTTTTTTTTAAGTCTGCTGAGGGAAAAGACAGGGAAATGCACTTCGTGTGTTTATACATCCGAGGCCCGGAGGTGTTACTTTAGAGAACAATATCCTCAAGGAAGGCTTTTCGGAGCTTCTAACCCCACCACAGCTCCTATTCTGTCTTCTATGGACTTGGAAAATAAAACTTCACGCTATGAGAAAAGTCCCGCCCCAAGACCGGGTGGGATGGTTTACAGCCTGGACCTCCAGCAGTTCAGTGTTTAAATAAATCTTAGTGAGCAATGGAGAACAATCTTCACATTAATCTTGAGTAATTAGCGTTATAACCCTCGGCCTGCTCCAGACAAAGCTTTATGCAAATGTCTCCCCTTCCCTTCCAGATGCCTCTTCCTCTGGCCCGGACAGATCCCCTTACCCTTTAGCCCCCCTGGGTTGCTGACGCCCCTGCAGCCCCAGAGCGTCTTTTTTAATAACACGGTATGTTGAGGACCCTAAAAAAATGAGGGTTCTGGACTTTTTAAAAGATTAAAAAAGGGGGAAATAGGGACAGCTGCTGGAGGGAAGGGCGGTGCACAGCCTGGGGCTGTTAGACAGTTACTTCCAGCTAACTGGCACCTGCCCTTGGCAGCCAGGCATGTTCAGTCAAGGACAGAAGCCACTACGTGGCGAGATTTGGGGGTTGGGAGGCGAGATGTTCTTCCAACAATGGCTTTGAGGGTTGAGGGGTTCTTCCACCAACAGGATAGGCAGTTCTCCAGTTTTGGCCCGGGGACACCATTCTGACCTCTCTGGTCCTGCCCATGAAGAAGATTCTCAACTTGAGTCCTTATCTGAGTGTTGCAGCTAAAAATGAGACACAGCCTCAAAAGGAGGCGGAGGAGGAGAGTGCGAGGAACCCCAACACACAAGTTTTCACGTGCAAAGGTGCGGGGAGGGCGGCGCTCAGAGCACAGACTTAGAGCTAAGAGCATGCAGATCGCTGCCTGGAGCTGGACTGTCTGCGGTGTTGTGTTGACTGGCTCGGAGGACTTGACGTGAAAGGAATACATTTTTACTTTCTCCGGGGGACTGGCTTGTTGTTTTACAGCTGTACTTATTTAAAAACCTCTTCTGTCGGTAACGAGATGGCCCAAGCTCCCAATACTTTACAGACCTGAGAATGGAAACCAGCCTAGCTTCAGTGAGCATCATTAATGCCTCAGGACACCTAGCAATACCAGAAACACAGACACAGAGACACACAGAGACACACACACACAGACACACACACACACACACACACACACACACACACACACACACACACACACACGAGACTGCCCTCAGTGCTTGCTTTCTCACACACCAGAACCTAATGTTTGCTAATGTCTTGCTACACAGAGAATGTGGTCTAGGAACTGTACCGGACATATTGCCTTGGAAAACCTCTACAGAAATTATACTTTAACTCAGAACAAACCTAGCCTCGACACACTTTATCCTCCCTCCATCTTTATCCGCTACGGGGTTATTCCTTTTCTCCTTTTCTTTTCTTCTTTTCTTTTCTTTTAACTGACCTCCCCACTCTCAAAAGGTAAGCATACCGCCAAAGCAAAAGCTAAGATATGGATGGCTCTTTTTAACTTATAATAGCTGTGGTCTCTACACTTTGTTTATGAAAGAGAGTAAGAGAGGGAGGGGACTTAATGTAAAGACATCGCCAGGCTGTATAAATACAATATTCATTTTTTAAGAGTGAAGTGGATTTGGTTTACTCTGAGGGCCAGTAATTCAAACAGCACCTATCTGCTGCAGATACAGCAACTATGCACATCTATACAGGCAAGTTTGAAATTTAGAACACAGCTTTGATTTATTCTCTTTCTATCAGTGATTAATGCCCCTTAATTAGCTAATCTCAAAGCCATTATTTACAACCATGGCAGACAAAGGAAGAACCGATGATCCAACGCTTATGTCAGTTTGAAATTTTAAAACAAAACACACCAAAACAAAATGTTTTATTTCGAGTGGAATCCCGAGGCTTATAGATGAACTTCAAAATAACAAAGAACCCCAAAGGGAAAAAATTAAGCCACCATAAAATAATAGAAAAATACTCCGGCTCTCCAATCTGAACCTCCTGCTCCTCCTGTTCCCCAGAAATCAGTGTCTGGAGCAACATGAAGAGGGAGGGACTTAAAGCGAGGAGAAATCGATGTGGTTTTTTGCCTTCTGCTCATTCAAAATCTATGAAAGTTCTCCATTTGGCACGAAGGAGGACGCATTTATGGACGCGTTTACTGAATCTGTTTATGAGGAACGGGATCTTTAACTTAAAGCAGTTTTCTCTTTGTGATTTTCTTAGGACCACGTAGGCAGCCTGGGACCAGGTTTGTTTATCCAGATCTGAGGTTTCAAACCCCAGGCGGGGCTGCTTGTGGTATAGGTGTTCCGGAATTTGTCTTTGAACTCTGCCACCCCAAGCGCCGCCTCTCTTTTAAGTGGCTCAGTATCATTTCATCCCTGCCAGGACAACTAGTGCGGAGTCTTTCTTCCCAGAAAAGCGTAGGGTGGGTACCCGAAAGATTGGTCCCAGGCTCTTCTAGAGGACTCCAAGAGGTCGCCCAAGGAGCCAGAGAACTCAACTCAGGCTACAGGAAACATCCAGCCAAGAAGTCTAGGGAAGGGGCGGAGCAGGCCCAGCCTGACATGCCCCCCTCCCCAGTCCGCCCTTAGGATATGCCGCTGGTCTCCTGGCCGCCTAGATCCACTAGGCTCTCCTTCCTTCCAGAGTCTACCGTGAGGAAACAGGTCTCCACGCCCACGCTCACTTTCACCACTTTTCTGGAAGAAAAGTCCGATTTTATTTTCCCCCATTGCACGTCCGGTCCTTTGTGAGCTTTTGTATATTTAGAAATGGAGTTATGCAAAGAAGAATAAGATCTCAAAAAACCTTGCTGGCTTGTGGGCAGACCGAGGCGTGAAAAGTGTGATCTAAGGAAGGTCTTAACCACCCTCCAATCCGAATGCTTGGGGTGGGGTAGGGACTCTTTAGATTTATTCCTGTGCTCCTGAAGTCGAGACTTGAACTGGAGCGGGAAGAGACCTTTGGGAAAGAAATTTGCTCTCCTGTCAGGCAGTAAGATAATGGGGTTCGAAATCCTCTCTGGAAAGCCAGGAGTGGGGGGGAAGCCTAGCCTGAAAACTGGAGAGGGAAAGACCGAGTTGGAAAGCTTGTAGGGACTGGAGAGAGGAAAAAGACCTCAGTAAAAGGGAGCTGGGGCGCAAACAAGAGAAGCTGGAGGCCCGGCGTCTTTTGTTTGAAAGCACCCGCGTCCTAAATCGTAGGAACGAGGTCGTCATTAGCGCTCTGACCCAGAGGAGGGACGCATTAGAGGAAGAAATGAACAGAGAACCCGCACCCACCTCCCAGCCTGGTTATTTCTCTTTCCTTGAAATCCCAGGGCCTTGAGGTTCAGGGCACCTAAGCCTCCCCCTCTCTCCCTCCCCTTCCCGGTACAAAGCCGAGGCTGAGAGGCAGGAAGGGAAGCAGACAGGGAGGAAAACCCAGCAAGGCTTTCAGTATAAAAAACAAAAAACAAAAACAAGAGAATAAGACAAACCCCCTGTGCATGCAGATTAACGACCTGATTCCACACGCCCCCTCCCTCATTACGTGGTTTTATTTGAAAACAGTTCTTGGGACCATGATTTTGTCTCAGAGATTAACCACTCAGTGTTCCCAATGGTTCTGCAATCCAGTTTGTAAAAGTACAGATTTTTGTTAAAAAAAAAAAATAATAATAACAGCCCCTCCCTTCTCAAATGAAACTCAGAGGATGGGCTTTTAGTCTAGGGGGGCTGAGGGTGTGGCGACTAAAGTGCTGTTGGACCCAAACAAAGACTGTACCAGCCCTGACACTGTGTGAGGCTCGGTGTGGGAGAATTTTTCATCTTTTCATTCCAATGGAAAGGAATGGATTCGGAGTTATGTGTATGGTGAACAGACCGACAGGGCAGAATGAACCCTAAGCAATCAAAGGCATTGAGGTTTAGTTCCTGGGTATGCAGAAATGGAAACAAAATAACCAAGAAGCTGCGGAGATACCCAACACTCAGGTATTCTGCTGTACTGACACAGGTAAACCATCTCTCCTTCCCTTTCCTTTCATTAATCAAGAGCTTGTCGGCCCCATCCGACCAGCTGATGCAGAAGCTTAACCTGCAGGCAGGACATTTTGAGAAATAAGGCTTGAAATCGGCTAGAAACCAGCATAACTACGGGCCAGCCTAGTTTCTCCCTCTCCCTTTCCCTTCCTCTCTCTATTCCTCTTCCCTCCCCCCTCTCTTCCAGCTAGCCTCTCCCCACTTCTAACCCAGCTAGCCAGCCAGGCACCTGCTGGAAGGATCTTGATGGTAGTGGTGAGAGGGGGGCCGATTTTGCTTTTTCAGAACCCCAACCTGCCTGCCACCTCTCTGTAGGCGGTCCTTGAGCATGAATATGAGCCCCAGCCCCTGAGGCTCCCCTGGCTCTGGTGGTTACTGGTGGGCGCTTTCGTTTTCTCCTGCCTGCCAGCAAGTTACCCCCTTTCTAAGTAGCTTCTCAGCTACACAGTCCTCTACATAGCATGCAAGGCTCTCTTACTGAACTAAACATGCCAGGTTTTAAGAGGAGGAGAGCAAAATGTTTAGCAAGAAATGGAAGAACAGGTTGATTTGTGCTTTTTAACATTTTAATTTCATTGACATGACTTGAAAGGTTTGTTTTGGTCTAAGGCAAAACTGCCAGTTCCAAACACAAACAGATGGACACACACTGTGTGTATCAGATGCTGGGGATAAAAATGGTTTATTGATTGAAATAATAGAGGCATTATTTTGATTTGTCTTGACATGAACGCTGATTTATAGAGCTCTTCCCCCCCCCATTGATTTCTTCTTGTAGTCCAGACACATGGAAATGATAAAAAAAAAAAAAAAACCTCACCAGGGCTCACCTTCGTGATAATCAAGAGTGTTCAATGCACGTTATAAATCTGATATTCTATTTATTGCTTATCTTTATTCACGAGCTTAGTCTCTAACCTAAGACTGTCTCCTTTCAAAAAAAATTGTTTTTGGATGCATATGTTTCCACTTTGCACTTTCAAGGGGCTGGAGAAGACAATAGTGTGAAAAACATATGAAAATATGAGGCGACAGAGAGGCATGTGTGTTTCATTTCTGCAGTGTTGGGGTGGAAAGTAACAAAAGAAACACCACACACACACACACACACACACACACACACACGGCCAGAGCCCCAGCACAAAAGACATACTGATCCAAAGCTTATACAAGACAAGTTAAAGAACCACGCAAATCGGAGGAGGGGCTAGAAACAAGCAATTTGGGGAAAGATCACCATACCTAGGGTAGTTAGATAAAATGGGGGTGGGGAAGAGCAGAGAAAGGAGTACCCGGGAGTGGAATGCACACCCCAGAGACTGTGGACAATACATTTGCTTAAAATACAAAGTTTCTTTGGCTGCACAATAAAATAAAAATAATGGTCACAAAACAATCATCAGTTATTTTCCAAAAGCAGGATAGCCAGTCACTAAACCAAACCTAATTATTCCTGTTTAATTGTGGGATCAGGGATCAGGGTCTGACCCTAGCCCTGCTGCACACTCAGGAATGATAAAGTCGAATGGGGTTGGGATTGCGTTCAGGAAGGCCTTTTCCTTGAAGGGACATCAATACTTGCAGAGTTTAAAGCTTCAAGAATACAAAGGACCGAGTGAGATTATCTGACTATCCGCAGATACCGAATGAACGAGTTGTTGCCTCCAAAAGGTTGACTACGTTTTGAAAATATAAATAAATAAATAAAAGATCGATTGGTAAAAGGGAAAAAAATTAATATCTGTAATCGCCTGAAAGAGAATGAGAGCTAGAGCAGCAACTTCTGTTGGAGGGCGTTGATAATAAGCTGGTCCCAAGGCCCCCAGATTCGACCAGCGGCCGCAAATGCAGCGCTGGGGCGGCTAGAGAAGCCCTGGAGCCATAAAAGCAGTGGGCCTCGACGGGGCACCCTGCAGCCTGCTCTTAAGCAGAGGAAAAGGATCTCTGGGGCTGAGAGAAAAGAATGCCCCGGCTTCCAGGACAAACTGATCTGGATCTCAGCCTCCGTTTTCCCACCACTCTGAGTTAGTGCCTTTAAAGAAGATGTCGCCTAGGACCCGTGTCCCATCCTGAGACCTTGAATGTGCCAGACACCCCAGAACTGAAGAGCGAACTCTGGTTCTGCTCGCTTTCCAGACGTTCTTACTGTCCTTTAATTTTTATTGGACAGCCTGTTGCTCCGCAGACTTAGAACGGTGAGGTGAGCCCCGGGCTCCCAAAATGCCCTGCAGAATGCTTTTCCTGGACACCCGCAGGGACCCGGCAGCAGATGACTCAGTTTGGAGTGCTGTAGGCGGTGGTGTTGGGCTGGCAAGTCCCGGTCCCCTCCTGATGCTCACCTCAGGCGGCAGCTAGAAGTTCAGTCTCAGCGCCGGCATTTCTCCAACAAGGACCCGCTTGCCTTCAACTCCTGCGGCTGCCTTCTCCACCTCGTCCCAGGGTAATTGCGCGTTTCTCTACATTTAGAGCTTTGGAAATTGAGAAAGCGCGCTTTCTTTTGTGCATCGTCTGCCGACAGCCCCTTTTCGTTGGAGTCTTTTCCTCCTCCCTTCACGTACACACACTTTTTTTTTTTTTAAATAAATGATTTGAAAAATCAAAACAAACCCTGAATCATTCCTCCCAATTTTATGCTCCATCTCTCTTGTCTGCCACAGTTTCTCTTTGTGGTCTACGAAAAACAGTGTTTAGAGCCGTTTGCAATTTCCTTTGTCACTTGCCACTCTGTGTATGTAGGTTTTACATATCATTTGTTTACCAAATCAGTTCTTATTTCTTTAGTCCAGAATTCAGGATATTTGTTCCTTGATTAATTGCCCCGTGCTGGAAGAGGGGCAGGACATTTTGCAATCCACCTGAAGCAGAAACTATCAGCCAGCATCGGGGCACCACAAGGACACTGCTGCAGATTCCAGCCCCCTGAAGGTTTTGATTAAAGAACCCGGTGTGGTGTGCTTTCCTAGCTCTTGTTGTAAAGGTCATGCTTTGAAGATGTGGTTGAGTGCCCACTCGGTGTCTAGCCTTCTTCAGGCTTTGCAGGATCATCCGCCTTGCCAAAGCCAAACAATCCCGTACTTTCTGTACCTCTGGATGTGTATAACATACAGTCATGTTAGTTCTCTTGGCCATACAATGCCTACCTGTTCTGTGGACTTGAATAGTTTCAGGTTCCTTATCAATTCTCCCTGGTTTGCTTATTGATTTCTTTACTTCATTACATCTCGACTCAATAAAGCCTGGAGATTGTGTGGGTGACCCTGCAATTTCCCCGATGAATATTAAAAAAAAAAAAACAAGAAAATTTTAAAAGAGAAGTTGGGGCTGGTCCATACATTCTTTAGTTATGTTTTTGCATATGTATTTTTTCATTCTACAAAATGATAGAGCTGTAAGTTATGAGAAGCTCAAAATGAGTAAGTGTTTGGAGGTCAATTTCAGGAAGTCATGGGGGTGTTACCCCAGATCATTCATCTAGATTAGGTGACCACTTGTCCACCTTGGAAGACAACTTCAATTAAAGGCAACTTTATTACAACTTCCTCATAATTCCCCCTCCCCCAGTCAGGAGCTTTGGCTGTTTCTGTAGATAGATGACTCTGTAGTGTTTGAAATTATAAAAGTGGCTTGTTACCTTTAGTGGGCATGTTACATTTTTGCTTTGTTTCTTTATCATTTCTAAAGGTAGTTTTAGGTATGGTGTCTCCTTACATAAAGTATTATCTATAGTTGGCTCTTGTTGTTTGGAATGTTAAGGGCCATATACACATGAATAAATAGAAAACAGTGGGGGTGAGGGCCTCACTTCAGAGTGCAGCTGTCTCAAGAAGTTTCAGGGGGGTTCTTGGTAGTCTGGTCCTCACAACTGAGCACAATTTGTTGTCTAAGATTACAATAAACACTCTGACAGACCAGTGTGATAGCTGACCCAAAATGTAGCCTTTTACTGGAAATGAAGGAAAATTAATAGAAAATTCTATTGGGTTTTGTTAAGATGTGCATGAATCAACAAATAGAGTTTGGAAGCAGCAATTTCATTTGTACTCCAAACATTTAACTACAAACCAGTATATAACTGTTCTAGAAGAAGAGAAAGGAGATATATTATATTGTCTTTTCGATTGACAATGATTGTAACCAGACTGAAGGATTGGCAAGAACAGTCAACAATGTCCATCCAGTGTAACAGGCAAGAAAGAATTTAAGCTAAGGACATTTCTGACCAATTTTCCTCATATTGTTTCCATCTTCAACAAACAACTTTCTGATTATAATTTAAATTCTCCATGAAGCTCCTGAATGTTGGGAGTGTATCTAGGTCTTTGAGATCTTTACAACTCTCCATCTATTCAGTGAGTATCTGTTCTTAGTTTTGGTCTTCATAGGTTTGGCCTAAAGTTGATGATTCTCTGAGAGACAGAACAAACTTAGACTTGCTAAGAGGCCAACATTCTAGTATTGCAAAATCTAGAATCTGTTCCAATGGACAAAAAAAGAACTTCTAACAAGGGCAGTTATACACACACACAATAGAAATGGTACATCCTTGGCTATCATTTGCTCAAAGATCAAGATAACAGTGTTGCTTTAGTGTGTCCAATGTCTAAAACATGGTTACATTCAGAAATCATTTTTTAGTGATCAAATCAAAGCCTAATGCTTGTCTCTACCTTCTATCAAAAATTAATTCATGCAAACTATTCTTGAAATTAATTATAGCTTTGGTCTTCGCAGTTTCCTGAATGTATTAAGTTTGACACCAATACCTGTAATGTATCATGTCTTTTTTCTTTAATGGTGAATGTAATTTAATTACATGTTCTCTTGATTCTGAATTCTGCTATTTGGGAAACAGCATATGATTTATTATTTTATTATCTTTGTTGCTAATTCTGTTAACTCTTATCTGTCCTCACTGAAAGGAACTACTAAATTTATTTAGCTGTCCCAACAGAAAATCTTTTCTCTCTTAGCTGCAGAAGCTGTCTATGGTTTCCTGTTTTACTTTAGATTTTTTTTTTCTGCTATTGCAGTCTGTGGCTGCAAAGATAAATGCACCTGGATTTATTAAAAACAATTTTTTTGGTATTTCCATTACAGCTATTGGAGGATTAAATCAGATAAATCAGATAAAGCGCAATATCTGACACTCAGTGTTAAAAAAAAAGTACATCTTGGTACTGCTATAACACATAGGTCCTTTATAATAAGCCATTAAAGGATGAGATATAATAACTTTTCTTCCTTGTTTGCTTGTGCCTAATAGCTTAGAATTATTTCTCTTTCCAGTATTTTTAAAGTTATTTTCCCTAAATACATTTCATTAAAATTGTTTATATTTAGAGATTTAATATATATGCCAAGATTGGTGCTTGGATCCATACTGGTGCACTATGCTTGGATTTGGTATTTGGTGAGGGCCTATGTCCTCATTTGCAAATGGGCATCTCCTTTCAGCTATCTTTACAAATTATTGTAAATAAAGTTAAAATTGGGCACAACCCATCACTGATCTCTTGGTGACCTTATTTTTTACATGTAGATAGTTTTACTCTTATATATTTTTGCTCTGGCTTTCCATTTGAGTCTTTTAGTTGATAAAACAGCAAAACAACTTGAAAATTAGAGATTTGTGGAATCATTGTATTTTTCTGTCATAAATGAATTTATACATATATAGCTATTACTATCTAATTTAGTTTTTTTTTATTCACCTGTACTAGCTAAGTTATTTTATTATAATCACCTTTGCAAAAGCCTATTTAAATCACATCTCTGAACAGCCTCTTCATATAATTTCCCAATCCTTTTAAAATACTTTTTAAAAATTAATGGTGTACACTTCCTTTTTATGTATTCCATACCATGTTTCGTTAGAAATGAGTGCTAGGTTTTTTAACAAAACTGATCCTTTGCATTGAAATATATTTTTCCTAATTGCTAAGAAATGAAGTTAACAATCCTCTTGTCTAGATGCTTTTTCACAGATAGTGTTTGTTCAGGACACCATTAGGGATACAGCTAGTGGAGGATTTGTATAAGAAAGTGCATGATGTTTCCAAAAGTTTATCATTCTCACACTCAAGCATTTTTAAAACATCATTGAAAGACTATCTTAGGAACCAGGCAAATTGTTCATGATCTACCTGAAAGTAGGTCTAGACTCTACTGTGCTGTCGAATCGATATAAGCTTCCCTAGCATCTCCTCTAAATTGCCATAAAAATATACACCCTAAATGCAGTTTTTCTTGCCAATTATTTAATGTACATAAAATGAAGAGAGTGCCACAAACCAGTAATCTTAGTATTTGGGCCAAGCTCTGTCACTGTTATTTGCTGTGTGACTATAATTAAACCCCATAAGCAGTTGTTTTGCATTTCTTCATGTGTTAAATTGGGATAATGATAGTTTTGTGGTGTATGGTGTGTGTGTGTGTGTGTGTGTGTGTGTGTGTGTGTGTGTGTGTGTGTTTGTATGTGTGTTAGCTAGTTTGGGATGCTATAACAAAACATAATAGACCAGGTGATTTTAGCAGTCCTGAAAGCTGAGAAGTCCAATAGCTACATGGCTTGAGCCAGTGTTTGCGTGTTTGGTGAGGGCCTATGTGTTATGTGCTATAGCTCATTTATAAATGGGCATTTCTTTGTGTTCTTACATGCTGAAGAGAAGACAAGCCCTATCCTGTCCTTTTCATAATGACACTGATACCACTCAAGAGTGTTCGCTCTCAACACAAAAATGAGCTCCTCAAGCCCTACATAACATTATCACTGGAGAGGGTGGTTAGGATTTCAACATATAAATCAAGGAGTGGCATAAATATTCATTTTATAGTTGTGTGTGTGTGCGTGCATGTGTATGTAAGAAAGAATCAAGTTAAACTATTCAACTTAGATAGTCAAGGCAGGAGTGGATAATATGTTTTTAATAATACAGCATTTTTACTATTGGAGAATTTTATAAAATGTATCTTGAGCACATTCCCTCCCCTTTTTCTCCCAACTCTGGACAGATTCACTCATTCCTCTCTCTCGCTCTCTTCACTGTGTGTCCTCCCTCCTTTTAAAGAAGAGCCAGGAAACAGATGCCCATTGCCTCTTACAATCTTTCTGCCACCTCTTCTGCTGTATTCTCTTTGGCTGAGTCCAATTATCTCACTGTTGGTTACTCCAGGATACAAGTGCCACTATTGTATTGTTCTGAATTTCTTGCTGTGCCCGTAGTTAGTGTGGCTCTTAGGTGTTATATCTGGATAGGACTATTGATTGCTTTTCTCCCTGGCTGCTTGCTTGGCTCTGTAATTCTCAATGGCTTCTTAAAACATCCCTAATGCTAAGTATCCCCCCTCTTCCCTCTCCCTCTGTGTTGCCCTCCCTCCCCAGGCAAATGCTCCCCAACCTACTTTCCATTTCTCATTGATAGTGACTGTGTCTACAATTCCCTTCTCTAGTGTTCTTGTCCACCCCCACCCCCAATTATGATCCCTTTAACCATAGATAACAGGAAATTAAAAAGAAAAATGGTCTTGGTTACCTCCTTTAGGCTTGTCTTGGGTTAACATGATATATATTATTTGTATTATTGTATTATTACTTACATTCATGATGTATATGACCTGGAAAATAATTTAGTTCAAATTTTTTTATTGCTTTTTTCTATTTGGTTCTATGTGTTGTCAACTAGTATTTACCAATCAAACTTGATTTCTCTCCCTTTTCATATCAACCAGTTCTTGTTTTAGGGATTCAAAAGTCTGCTTTGTCTCCTCTGGGATATTAATTATTCCAGACTTTTAAAGTCCCTATCTGCTGTAGATGTTCTATAGACCATTCTTTAGAGATAAGAACCTTGCTTTAAGATTTTTTTCTTTGCTCAAATATTTGCAGATTTTGGCTTTGTACTTGTTTTAGTTCTTGTCTTTTTCTCATTTATTTATTTGTTTGTTTATTTTGTATGTGTATACATCTTCTCTTTACTGATTGTGAAGAAGGATTAGAATACGCTGTACTTTTGAGGATGCAGATAGATTATCTAATAGTACAATTCCTTATTTTACTTTATGTGGGGCTATCAGCTCATAGAGCTCAACATTGCTTTCTCCAGCCAGATATCCATAGCCATTGATAGCCTCTTTATGAGCTTTTGTGACCTATTGTTCAAAAACTTTGCCTTAACTATATGTTTCATATTTCTGAAGCTTTGCTCCTCTGGACTGCATTCTTACATGGTTTTTAAATGCTCTGGACATCATGGCAAAACTGAGAACGGCATTGTGGGATATTTAAAATTTCAAGAGCAAAGGCTGATCTTCTCATATGTCAGATCTGGCTGGACCCTGCAGCTTACAGGGTCAGTGATGGATCAGGATGCATTCCTTTTAGAGGATATTGTATCTTTGGGAAGCTGAAATTTTAGAGATTTCCATGATAAGAAGCAAATATCACATACAAAATTTCCATATAAATCAAAAAATAAGAAATACAGCATCAATTCTGAGGCCAAGATTTAAAAAGATTTCTAATCTCCAATGGCTATATGTATACTACTATACATATTTGTGATCATTTAAGAATGAAGTAAAAATATTTTCTTTTAATTATGTTACCTTTTCAAATTACCACAAAATGTGAAAGCACACCTACTTCCTACTTGTTACCATTGCTTAACACTTGGAGATAATAGCTCTTTCTTTGTCCTCACAACAGGATGAGAACAACTAAGAGACACTCTGTGTGTGTGTGTGTGTGTGTGTGTGTGTGTGTGTGTGTGTGTGTGTGTGTATGTGTGTGTGTGTATACAGAACAGAACAGGTTTGGGAAGCAATGGCATTAAAAGACCCTGTTGTGATTTTTTCAACTCACTATTCAGACCATTGCTCCAGGACTTTTACCTGAGTCTTGCCTGGCCTGTTTCTGAAACGGCAGCAATGCCAACTGTTTCCTTCAGGATTTTCTGCAGCTCCTCTGTCTCAGCTTTGCCTTTGGATCTCTCAATCCTTCTCTCCCTCTTTTCCTCTGCAATGTTAGGTATCAAACTCAGGACCTTAAGCATGCTAGCTGCAGATTCTCCCAAGGAGCTTTGTCCCTAGCCCTTTGGGATTGCTTTCTTTTCCTTGTTTTCTTCTTACACCCTACCCCATCTTTTTGAGATTCCTAGACATCTCTGGTCCACTGACATCGATTCTTGGTTTTCTAAAGATGACCAGAACTTTTGAGATAGGGTCATGGGAATTAATAACATGTTTAGTTGGCCGTTTTCATTTTTTACATCATCATTTAGGATATTTGGTTTCAATATATTTTAAGAATTGTCTTTTATTTTTGTCTTCATTGATTTGTTAAGTACACCCCAATTATTTATACATTTGCTTTTTTTAAACCAAGACATTCATTTGTATAAATTACAATATATATTTTATTGTAGTCAGAATTATATAATCGTGTTTTCTTGCAAATTTCCTCCTTTTTCAAGTACATTTCAAATTATTCTCATAATCAATATTTTATTACTGTCTCGAAATTAAGTAATTGCATAATGAATAATTCTGTTTCCACACAGGGGGATAGAGTCACTCCTGCATACCATTATAGAGTGGTTTCCTCAAGAATACATCCTATAGTGATTCATTGTCATATTTCATGGGAAAGTTGAATTCTTTCCTTTCCTGTTCATCCCTACAAATACCCTTTAATCATAAATGCTAGAATATAGCTTATAATCTTGCTTGCAAATGCAAAAATTTATGGAGTCATTGTTCTTTCTTTAACTTTTTCATAAAAGTTCTTAGTTTTGTATTTGGGATATCACTAAAAATTTCTCTTAGACACTTAACAGAAAAAAGTAACCACCACATTGCTATTTATCTTCCTTTTATTTTCTCTTCCCTCAGTTTTCCAACACTATCTCAGAAGAACAAGATTCTTTAGGCACACTTAATCTGATTTTGGAGACTGAACACTTGAAAGAAGATTGCTTATGACTAAGGTTTTACTTATAAAATAACTGATTTAAAACACTAAACTGATTATTGGTCACACACACACACACACACACACACTGCTGCCATGACTGAATTTATATACATTTTAATCTGATAACATTTCTAGTAAGATTAAAAATTCATTAGATTCTAGGAAAATATCAGCTAACTCTAACAGGTGAGCTATAGCAGAGAAGAATCCTGAAGCAATAGAATGTATATTAGGTGAGCTTTAGTGAGTGGCTGGGATGAGATGGCAGGCAAGTTTGATGGCAATTTTAGCCTCAGGAATAGTGAAATTTCTCTTGGTGTAGATTGCTCCTGAGTATTCTGGTCCCTCATTTATAAACTAAGATTATAAAGTAGAGAACAGTCCAAACTTTCCCAGGTCCTTATAGCTGAGGTGTTCCCACACTGAGAACACAGTCTGCAAGATAAGCCCAGTCTGGCAGACTCAAAATCATATGTCCCTATTCTTGTTGAATATGAGATTCTGTAGAGCATTTTTTAGAATTTGAGGATGAGAAAGCTTCCACTAAAAATGTAGTTATTAGATGACGTGCTCCTTGGGAGGGAATACTTCTTGTTGGGGCCAGCAGCTTGCTGTCTTTTAGCTTGTGAGTCATGATTTAACAAATAGAACCCATGTCTCCCTCTCTCATTGCAGGACCACAGAAAAATCACTGCTTGGGAGAAAAAATCCTGCTGATGCACTCTGAGGTCATTTTCTCTTTTAGAAATGTGAATCTGAATATTAAAAACAGTGAGTCAGTATCAAAAGAAAGGTTATTAAATAACCTCTGCTCTTTAAAAACCATGTACATTTTGTTCCTTTTTTGGCTCAGGCTTTAAGGCATGCTTTCCTTAATAGGATCTTATTTCCATTTGTGATTTTCATTATTATGGGTATAATAAGCGTGATACATTGACAAATTATTGTTTTGGAGATGAGGAAACTGAGCCCCAGAGAAAGAAATTACACATAGGTTGTTGGAAGCCTCGTGGAAAGAAGTGTTCACTTCTCTTTGCTCTTCTCCATTCTTCCTGCTGCCTTCAAAGTGTGGCTCTCCTGGTATGGTTTCAAAAGTCCTATTGCTAAAGTTGTACATCTAACTTTTAATCATAGAAGGGGATGTTAGCTTGAGTTGATTCATGAGCAAACAGGGAGACAAACTGGTAAATATTTCAGAGATAAATATGTTTAATTAGAGAATAATCTAGATACTTACAATAAGGATCTTACTACTTCCAAGGAAAGGTAGAGCATAAGTGTAATTTTTCAACTCCATTGTTTAGGAAATGAATTATGTATAAATCGTTCCTGAAATAGCACAGCAATTTATTAACATACTTTACGTGGCTTCTGGGGAAATGTTCAAAGACACAAAGGCTATGTCTGTATGTAATCATGGAATTTATCATTTTAATGGAGATTGAGTTGTTGGCAGGACATCTTACATCCAGTTTGGAATGACAGGGATATCTGTTGATTTGTTTTATAGGGAAAAAATAAAAAGGTAAAATACAATGAAGCTGACTCCATACAAACACATTTCCTCTTTAAAAAAAAAAAATTCTTTTTTCTCTTTTTCTTTTTATTACATGCGACACATGACATAGAATATGAAACTTTTATGAAGTTTCCATTTATGCTAACTCATTCCTATATATTCATTATTTATGCAGCAAGTAAGAGAAATGGTGCTGCCACCCAGTTCAGTGTGTCAACAAGCATTTGCTCCAAAGCTACTCAGTTTTCTACGTCCAAAGGAAGTAGAAGTCCTGATACAGGACAATAGCACGTAAGAACAAAAGACCTTAGCAAATAATATTCTAAGTTATTTAGACTGTTCTATATGTAAAGAAGTGGTAAATATATATTAGAAATGCAAACTCAAATGTGGGAGAAGGTAAAAGAGATAGCCCGCAGAGTACGGGTATGCAGTAAGCCTGACTTTGAGAATTTGAGACTCGTCATAAATATCCATTCAGTGGATAGGCCAATCAAGAAGTTCTAGCTTTTATCTAGTTGTTAGAATGAAGAATATGGTTTTATTCACACTATTTATAAGAGGTTTTTTTTTCTGTTATGAGTTCATCTATCAGAGTCTAAAATATAGTACCTGAAAGCTTTTCAAATCTCAAAACCATTGTTCTTCTAACTTAATTTTATGACTATTATTTATATGTTAATCGTCTCATGTCTATAAAGTTGCAATAACATATGGTTTAAACCTTCTGTTCCTCTAATTTAACTCATTATCTCATATTCTAAAGGACATAACCAAAGAATATTTGATAAAATAAGTTTTATGTGTTATTTATGAGGACGACACTTAAGGATTTTAAAGTTTTCAAAATATTTACATTTTTACTTCTGACTTTTAGTTTAACACTATTTTTTTAAAAAATGGGTTTTTCTCTTATATTTGATGTAGGTTTCAAGTTTTAGATTTATAGTTTAACACCTCACAACAAATTTTGTAAATATTCAGTGGGGGCTTGGTCCTGAAGTATAAACACTTCTTGCTATTGAAGCACTGAAGAAAAGCAGACACCCTCATTTATTATTAGGTCTCCAGGAGACTGAAGAGATTTGGAAGTTTTCTCTTTCTCTCTCTTTTTTTTTCCCCTAGAACATCTTCTTCAACAAGAAAAATGAAATGTCACTACGCTAAGGTGAATCATAATAAATGTTATGTCTTGTCTGACATTGAAAATAAATCCAAGTAAGTTTGTAGAAATATTGGTGGCTTTTTACCCCCATAGAGGTTTAGATCTGCTTTATAAATTAAATAGCATGCGCTGACAGCTCAGGGCAGTAAGTAAACTATTCAGTAGATAATCTCCATAGAAACAGAAAAAGCTTAACCATCTCTATCTAAAAGAGACTGCTGTACTCCACTGTTGGATATGATAATGGAAAATCCTATTTTTAATTCAAATTTATGAATAATTTTAAATTACCTTTTAATTGAAAAGACATTTGAAATAAAATTACTCAGAAGTAACACACAGGTATTAATGGCTGTGAGTATTAAGCACAGTTTTTTTTTTTAACCCTGATATTGTCTAGTAATATTTGCTGAATTTCAGATAGTGCTATTTGTTGGCCACAGCTTTGCACACATTTCTCATATAGTTATCAATTATATCAATGGATGAGATAGCATCATTATGCCCATTTTTAGGATAAGGAAATGGAGGCACAGAAAAGCAATGGCCTGTTGGAAGTGGTAAAGCTTAGATTTGTTTCCTGGGATCTGAGATCTGTTGTTTACCATTTAAGAAGGTCATTCAGGATTAGAGTTGGGCTCTGATTCCAACATGAGTGGTGTTTTAGGAGAAAGGATGGATGGAAACAGAGATATTAGAAAGAGGTCAATGGGCATAGAAGACAGAAAACAGAGTGCTAATAAATAATAAATATAATAAACTTTAATCTTGTCTGAGGATGAAATGCCTGATAAGAAACACCAAGATTTCTGGACATGGCAAAAGAAGCCAGGGAGTATTCCCTCTTAATGCCATTGGAGGGAACAAAGCTTTGATTTCAGACTTCAAGCCTCCAGAAATGGGAGATCCTGATAGAAACATAAACATATGAATCCTTCTCAGCCTCATTATTCTAACACCCAGATTTGTCTTATGCCAAATAGAAACACACACACAGGTCTGGAGCTTTACCACACTCCTCTGCTGGCTGGAGCTGTGACTCAAGGGTGAACTCCTACACTGATTTTCTTTTCTGTTTTTTTTTTTCCCCTTAGTTCCTTAAAGGCAGCAGCAATGCCTCATTTATTGTTGTGTCCTTAATAACAGGCAAATATAACCCTGAGGCAGGATTCAGGCTACCTGTGGAAAGAATTTCCTCTCTGATTCTCATTTGTTGCCCCAGATATGATAATTTTGTCATCTAAGAAATCCTTATTTACTATTGAATAGACCCTATGTCTTAGTTAGTGTTTCTATTGCTGTGAAGAGACACCAGAACCATGGAAACTCTTATGAAAGAAAACATTTAATTGGGGTTGACTTATAGTTTAAGAGATTTAGTCCATTATCATCATGGCAGAACATGGCATAAGAGACTTCAAAGCCCACCCCCACAGTGACATATTTCCTCTAACAAGCCCATATCTAATTATAGTGCCACTCTCCATGGGTCAAGCATTCAAATACATGAGTCAGTGGGGGCCATTCCATTACAAACTACCATATTCCACCAACTTTATTCAGTCTAACTTCAAGAGTCCCTATAGTCTGTAACAGTCTCATCTTTGTTAAATAATGCCAAGTTCAAAGTCTCTTCTGAGGGTTATACAATTTCCTAACTATAATCTCCTATAAAAACAAAATAAAAAAGCAGACCACATACTTTCAGCATATAATGGCATACGATGTATATCACATTTCTAAAATGTAGTAAAGGCAGCACAATGAGAAAATATTTCATCAAAGCAAGGCTGAAAACCAGCTGGGTAAACTCCAAACTCTACATCTCTGTGTCTGATGTCAAAGTGCTATTCAGATCTCCAATTCCTTTAACTTTGTTGACAGCCAAATACTATTTTCTCTTGGTCTGCTTCCACTTCCTATTAGCAGATTTCCTCAGTAAGTATTTTACACCTCTGGCATCTCTAACATTTTGGGGTCTCAAAGACAATCCAGTTACAACTTCACAGTTTTACACAATGTTCTCTCTGGGCATCCATGTAGGGACACTGTTGCCACACATGGGGCTTTGGTGGCTTTCCTTAGTCATAGAAGGAGATTCCAAATTCCCCTGTATACCAGAATGGCCTCAAATTCAGAGATCAGCAGCTTCTGACATCTGAGTGCTGAGATTAAAGATGTGCCCCACCACACCTGGCTCTAAGCTATTCTTTAACTCCTTTTCTCAAATTAGAAACTTACCCATGTAAGTTTTTGTCTGGAGGTCACCCTTCCCTTTATACCTTCTGATTCTTCTTTAATCTGGTTTTTTTTTTTTTTGAACATAGAACTTAGCTCCATTCCACTTTGTGATACCCCTTCTGGCAATTATTATTAAGGAAAACATTAAATTGGGGATGTCTTGCAGTTTCAGAGGTTTAGTCCATTATCATCTTGACAGGACATGGTGGCATGCAGGCAGATATGATGCTAGAGAAGGAACTGAGAGCTCTGCATCTTAATCCTCAGACAGCAAAAGGAGACTGTGTGCCATATTGGATATAGCTTGAACTTATGAAACCTCAAAGCCCACCTTCACACTGACACACTTCCTCTAATAAGGTCACATTACCTAGTAGTGTCAATCTTTATGAGCAATGCATTTAAACATCTGAGACTATGGCGGCCATTTCTACTCAAACCACCACACCCTAATCCAGACTTTTCTTTTAAGGCTTTCAGACCATGGAGTACTCAGCTCCAAACAGGACATTTATATCACATTCCTGCCCACCAGACTAGAGAACTTCATGATCTAAAATATCTAGAGAACTCAGGAAACTAGAGGCCATAAATACAAATAATCCAATTAAAAAACTGGGGTTCAAAACTCAAAAGAGAATTTTCAACAGAAATTACAAATGGCTAAAAGATACTTGAATTGCTCAAATTTCTTAGCCATCAGAGAAATACAAATCAAAACAATTCTGAGATACCATATTACACCTGTCTGAATGGCTAAGATCAAAAAACAGGTGGCGGCCTGTGCTGGAGGGGATGTGGAGCAAGGGGAACATTCCTCTACTGCTGGTGGATGTGTAAACTTGTATAGCCACTTTGAAAAGCAGTATGGTAATTCCTCAGAAAACTGGGAATTAATCTCCCTAATGATCCAGCAATATCACTATTGGATATATACCCAAGGGACACATATTCTTATCCTAAGGACATTAGCTCAAATATGGTAATAGCAGTATTATTCATAATAGCTAGAACCTTGAAACAATCTAGATGCTTCTCAACTGAAGAATAGATTAAAAAATGTTGGTACATTTACATAATGGAGTACTACTCAGCAGAAAAAAAAGACAACCTAAAATTTGCAGGCAAATTGATGGATTTGGAGAGTATCATTCTAAGTGAGGTAATAAAGGCCCAGAAAGATAGACAGGGTATGTACTCACGCATAAGTGGATTTTGGACATAAAGCAAAGAATATCCAGACTGTAAAGCACAACCGCTGAAGAGCGAGATAACAGGAGAAACTTAAGAGAGACATCTAGGGATCACCCTAGGAAGGTAAAATAAAGATCTCCTGAATAAATTGGGATCATAACGGGGAGTGAGCAAGGGAACATGGGAACAAATCATGAGAGATGGACATGGTTGAGTAAGAGGAACAACAGAGAGAGAAAACTAAGAAATGAATATCTGATGGAGGGAGCCACTGTTAAAAGAAACCTGATGCTGAGAAAACCTTCATGAACCCACAAGATGTCCCAGGCTCGGAATCCAAGCAATAGTAGAGAGGGTGCCTAAAAAGGACTTCTCCTATAACCAAATGGATGACCACCCTAATTGTCATTATAGAACCTTTATCCAGCAATAGATAGAGGCAGAAGCAGAGATCCATAGCTAAGCACCAGGTTGAGCTCTTGGCTCAGCAAAAGAAAGAGAGAATATATGAGCAAAGGGATCAGAATCATGGGAAGAAGACTCACAGAAATGACTGACCTGAGCTATTGGGAGCGCACTGACTCTGACATAATTGCTGAGGAACCTTCCTAGTAAGGAACTAAACCCTCCAAAGGTAGATGACTATGAAGTAGCATAAGTCATTTATGGAGCCTCTTGCAGTAGGACCCGAGTATGTTCCTGGTGCATGAACTGATATCTTGGAGACCATTCCCTATAGAGTAATGCCTTACTCAGCCTTAATACTGGGATGAGAGACTCTGACCTACCTCAACTGAATATGCCAGACTGGACTGACCCACCTTCAGACTCCTTACCCTCCTTGGAGAATGGATGGGAGGACGGGGTTGAGGAAACCTGAGAGAAACTGGGAGGAGGGAAAGGAGGGTGAGCAGTGGTAGATATAGAAAAATAACTTTTTAGATGGAAAAATTACTTTATTAAGAGGAAATGGTAAGAATGAGAGCCAGAGATAGATATCTACTGAAAATTGCAATTTGCTGCATATGACAGGGCTATTGTACACATGTACTTATAGTGACCAGAACAGCATGCATTAAGACCTGTACAAAATCAAGCCAGCAAAAGTCTCAGCATGCAGCATGAAGGAGGGACAAGCATATGACATTTACCTTTAGCAAAATAGAAAGAAAAAAGAAAGAAAGGAAGAAAAAAAGTGATAACTTCTGGAGTTGGACGTGCAAGTTCCTTTTTGGGTTACAGTCCCAAAATACTACCCTTGCTTTGGCAAATGACCCTGCACTCATGCACATACAGGCAGTACTAAGTGGGCTCAGTGGGGAGGGAAAAGTGGAATAGGTGTTTCTGTGGAATTATGTTCTGGTTTGTTGTAAATATTTCTCCTTCCTATTATTTTAATAAAAAGCTGATTGGCCAGAGGCAGACAGAAAGTGTGGGTGGGGCTATCAGACTAAGACAACTCTGGGAACAGGAAGAACAGAGCAGAGATGCCACAGAGAGAAGCCAAAGAGACACCATGGAGATACCATGATGAGACACCAGCAGATGCACAGGACAACTATGCTGCTCTAAGTCAAGGTACAAGGCTGCATGGCTGAACAAGATGGGTTAGCTTAAGAGCAAGAGGTAGCTAGCAGTATGCCAAAGTCATAGACTGATCAGCATAAAAGTAGTACAAGTGTCTGTGTGTTTCTGTGGGACTGTGGGTCTGATGGGCTGGACCACAGGCCAGACAGGGCAGAAGCCAACTACTACAACATGTGGTGATATATTTGATTAAAACACACTATATGCAGGTATGTGATTCTTAATAATAAAAAACAGCAGATGAAAATAGCAAGATTTGGGTCTCAGCTACTGTACTGCTAAACTGCAAGAGCTGCTAACTGCCATAAGGTTTTTTGTATTTTTATTTCTTCAGGTGCCATGGAAAGCACTTCTGCACAAAGTTGTACTTTTTGATTTTGTATTTATTTATTAAATAATCAGTTGCCACCAAAATATGACAGGTATTGTTTGAAATCTCAGAACACAGCAGAGAACATAATGGCCTCTGCTGGAAGGTCAGATGAACATGTAAACAGGAGATCAGATTTCGGGAAATAGTACTTGAATAGAATGGGTTGTGGGATTATGCTTTTGTACACTGTAAATATTTGTTACCATAAATATCTAGACCCTGATTGGCTAGAGGCTAGCAAGACAGAAAGTATAGGTGGAGATTCTGAGGAGAAGAGCAGAGCAGATGCCAGCGAGATGCGGAGGAAACAGAGAATGCTACACTGAGGACAAAGTACTAAACTACATGGTTAAACATGGATAAGAATCATGGATTAATTTAAACAAAAGAGTGAGCAAGTAATAAGCCTGAGTCATAGGCCAAACAGTTTATAATTAATATAAGACTCTGTGTGATTATTTGGGACTAAGTGGCTGTGGGACCAGCCTGTTGGGACAGAGAAACTTATGACTGCAGGAATGAGTGACGAGTAGGGGATACCCTCCCTTCTCAGAGGCACTTGCTTTTCCTACAGGTAAACTACTTTTGCTTTTCCCCCTCTAACTTCAGGTAGAAGCACAGAAAAGGTGACTAACAAGGGAATACAAACTCTTTTAGGGCACACTTCTCATCTCATCAATGTGCACTAGAATGTTACTGGTTATGAGTCCTCAATTATAAACATATTCTTATAGTCAACTGCAAGGACAATACTTAAAGGTACAGATCATTTTTGATCGTCTTAATTCAAAAGCAATGAGCTATGAGTTAGCCTTTTGGGTGTCCAGTTTGTCTTCCACTTCTGGGTCTAGAACTTGTTTTTTGTCTCAGGATTAGTTTTAAAACTCTTTAGCAAGTACTTCCCACTAGATAGGCATCAGTCACAAGGCATGTGTCAATCATCAAGATAGCCAGGCCTTTCGGGCAACTTGGAGCTGATTATTGTAGGATAAGGAGAAAGTTCCTTTCCCTGAAGCATTGATGTTCTTGTTTGATTTGCTCTTAAGTTTGCTGCAGTCAGAACTTTAGCTGTTTTATTGATACTCTACCAAAATCTCAGCAATGCTGGGAAAGGAAGCAATCTAGTGATGTTTGTCTATTTGAAGTCAGCAAGCACTTGGCCTAAGACACCATTCAACTTCTTGAAACACCATTACAACCAACTGGTGGACTTGGTCCAGTGAGTAAACATTTAAATCCTTGGAGCTACAAAAAAAGGACCCCTATTAAATGCTTGAAAGCATTTAATTACTTTCCTTTAAGACTTTAGCTTTAACCCTGTTTATTACTCATAAACTACTTCAGAGAGCAATATTTTTTATTGATGACAGATTACCCAAACTTTTGCGAGTGACCTGAATCTCCCACAGCAGACACACTGAATTTTGCTGAGAGGCGGGATCTTGAATGGGAAGGTGACAGTGTTTTGCTTTTCTAAGCGTGGATTATACTTTCATGCAAATCTTCTATGAAGACCTTCAAATTTGACTAGAAATTCTTATCATTAGATACACACACACACACACAAGAATCACATGATTTCAATTATTTAATTTTATCTTACTACTTCTTTTATATTTAATCATTAGCTGCAGACATATAGAGTCCAGTAGTTTCATTTTATTTTATTTATTACATCTTTGAGACAAGATCTCACTGTATAAATTAGTCTGTACTTGAACTTGTGATCTTCCATAGCCTCCAAAAGTGCTAGGTTATATTCCTGTCTCATAATATAGGCTGGCTTGGAGAGTGCATTCTTTGAGTCAGTTTTCCCTTTTATATTGCAGGTGGAAATTGACTATTTGTTATCTGAAACTATTCATGAGTCTTGTGGGAGCTCAGAAGAAAGCCTAGACCTAGATATTTACATTCAACACCAAGAATCAGAAAAGAAAGACCCTATTTTTAACTTTTTTAGTGAAGTTCAGACCACTGACCTTTGTACTTTAGTTCTCACATGCATTAGACAGAACAGTTCACAGAACTGTCTGTGTAGCACTCCTATATCACCAGTTCATATGAGATAAGGGTTAATGGCTACTGTCAAAGGTAGTGGCAAGATCCATTGCCCTTGATAATTACATTCTATTTTTGTCATCTTTTCTAGCACTTTACATAGCAGTGTCCACTGCTTTGGCTTACTTGAGTCAGAATAAAATTAGTTTAATATGTCATATAAGTAAAGCATATAATGATAGATTTGAATGAAAAATAATATTGAAGACTTTGTGGGAACCTTTCCTTATCTTCTTGTATATAACTAATATATATATATATAAGCTCATATATTGCATATAAATATGTACTCTCTTAATTATTAACATTTAAAAGATTATTTGGCACTTGATATCAATGGGTGCTTGCCAAGACCTGGCACAAGAATGTATATTGAGATAGTATGTGATTTGACAAAACACACATGAGGTTCAAAGTATGTCTTCTTCTGGCATATAAACTTTAGTAAAATATACCCCACACTTGTACTGACTTTGAATGAAAAGGAGGAGGGAAAAGAAATTAAATTTTTTGTATCAGCCATATATGATGTCTTACTGTCATGCTGGATAGGATGAAAGCAATTGTCTTTACATTATGAACACTTAAACAGCTCCATAGGAACTGGACCACTTGTGCTCCAGTGTGGTTTAAAGCACTATGAAGCTAGCCCAGCAATGCTCACTATAGGAGATCATGAGACAGTGAACTGATTCCTTCAAAATCGAGATACTAATAGGTTACTATTTTTATCAGACTCAATAAAGTACAGGCTTAAACTTGATATATGTGGTTTATATAAGTCAGGGAAGATGTATTTTACTTGTGTCTGTCAATGCCTTGTTGATCTATGCACTTTGGTGAAAGTTTAGTGGTAAGAGCTCAGTAGGCTAAGTAAATTTCATGTGACATAATAATGCATGGATAATTAAAACTCTCTTTGTCTCATATACCCATGCTTCCTCCTCATTTAAATAAAATATATTTAATGTTGCCATAGTCACAGGTTTGCAATTTTTTACTTATTTTTAGAAAAAAAATTTAAAGATGCTTTAATACACATATTAATGACAATTCATATATTATAGAGTCTATTAATATCTTCAACTGTTTTGCATTTTTATATATAGTTCATGACCCAATTATGTGTTGAGATTTATTTTGCAATAACAAAGGACATCAAATATATTGCCTAAATTGAAATGCCCTAATAGCATAAAAATTAATGAAAAACAGCTCTCATACTAATTATCTGAACTAAGAATTTGTTTAGTTTATTTTAGGAACAGATGTGATCCGCCATGGCGACCCACAGACAAGGTGTCAACTAATAGACCAATTAATGGACAAAAATTAAAAAATATGATGTAACCTTAAGGTTACCAAGGATTGAGTTCAAAGTTAATTCTAAAAAGAGTTTTCGTCATTTAAGTGTATGTGTGTGTGTGTGTGTGTGTGTAATATTTTCTTTTCTGGTAGCTATACTTTAACTAGATGACATAAGAATCACACTGATGAAATAGGGATACCAAAAAACGTAATAGAGTAATCCTCAAAGTGTGACAGGCATCTTGCTGCCAAGTTTATTGTAGATGACTTTGTTCTGTGGTTGATACAGCCTGCAATGTTTCTATAAGCCAAAAGAACCTTCTTTCATGGTTTCTACAGTTTTCAAGAGGACATGAAAATACGTAAAATCTGAAAAGGAAACAAAAATATAAATATTAAGACAGAAAGGGTGAAGCTAGACAGATGACAAAGCAGTTAAGAACACTGACTGCTTTTCCAGAAGATCAGGGTTCAATTCCTAGCACCCACATAACAGTTCGTAACATTCTGGAATATTAAACCAGCGGACCCAGTCCTCTCTGTGACCTCTGCAGTCACCAGGTATACCTGTGGTGCACATACACACATGCAGGCAGAATTGACATAACATTTTAAACTTTTTTAAAAGAAAATTTTATCCAGGCACAGATATACATGCCTGTTGTTTTAGCATTCTTGAGGCAGAGTCAGAAAAATCACAAAATCAAAGCCAACGAGGGTTACGTAGATAGCTACAGATGAGCCTGTATAATGAAATTTTAAAACAGAAATTAAATTGTATCATCCTCAAAAAAGTGAATAATCAAGCCCCATCCTGTTGTCATTTCTAGGACCATCCCATGCTCTTCCCAGTGGGGCACTTGGAACAAGATATCCTCTTGATGATTTTGGGAAGCCACCATGAAAGAGATGCACAACAACTACAGCTCCCTGCTTAGCCTTGGCATCAGACACCCAGCCTTCATGTATCTGTGTCTCAGGGGAGACTTGACTAAAGACTCAGAATTTAGTTCAAACTGACACTTCCCTTGTCACCAAACAACAGAGTCCTCTCTTGGAAACAATAATAGGAGCCAACCATGAGCAATTGAACCTGGTACAAAGTCTTCTCCTTCAACAACATAAAGGAAATTAAAAATTACCAGTCAACATCTCATCTATAACACTAGTGCCTATAAGCTAAATTCCTCAATTTATGTAGAAATCATACTTAATGTAGATTGTCTTTGAATAATGAGAGTTCCCAGGGATTGTAAAGATTCTAAGTGACTCAGAATTGATTCTATTTGTGGATATTCCTTGAATAAAAGGATTTAGACGTTCTTTATAGAAACTGTGGGCATTTACACTTTTCTTTTAGTAACTGACAATAGGAGTATCCTTCCAGGAAGTAGCACTCAGGTTTTTATCAATGGCAGTTACTAAACTGGTATGCGCAAGCAACTACAAGAAAAGGTGGGAGTGTCTTTAGTGGTGACAGTGTTGCTGAGCCTGTGTGAAGCATGTACAGTGCAGCAGTAAGAAGATCCGAAGGGCACTGGAGTTTAAGGCTAATCTTGCCACATGAAACAGTAAGATAATGCTGGGGGGCGGGGCGGGGCTTTTGTCTGGAATATCAGAGGACAGAATCACCCACAGTCAAGCCATGAAGGTCAGTGAGTGGCGACCCTTGCCTTTAATCGCATCAATCAAAAGAAGGAGCGCTGTCTGGATCCCTGTCAGTAGCATACAGTGTTAGTCCCCACACTTTGGAGGCAGAGACTAAAAGATCTCTGTGAGTTTGGAGCCAGCCTAGTCTACAAAGCCAGTTCCAAAACAGCCAAGACTATTACACAAAAACCCTGTCTCAAAACAAATGAAAACAAGACAAAAGCTGGAGAGATGGCTCTGTCCTCTGATATTTCAGACTAATTTTATTAACATTTTTACCACAGGGGCAAAAGTATACCTGAAGGAATATGGAATTACAATAAGGCTTCATTCTTTATTTCCTCCCTCCCTCCCTTCCTCTCTCCCTCCCTCTCTCCCTTCCCTCCTTCCCTCCCTCCCTTTTCTTTTCTTTTCTTTTCTCTTTTGTTCTAATGGATTATCAAAGAAAATACTTTGAAGCTTTGCAAAAGAACACATAGCAAAAGAATGCTTAGAAGAAGTTAAAAGGATTGGCTGAAAGTTGGTAGACTGAATTGTCATATTTTAGTTTTGTTCAGTTCATGGCCCGAAGTGAATTTTTCACTTCTTATAGTTTTTAAACCAACAATATGAAAAAATAGTAGCTCTAATTTTTAGAGTCTTATGAATAAATTTTTGTAAGTCCCTTTGAAAATAAAAAAGTGTCACATAAATGCAAAATATCTTGATAAGATGATCACTGAAAGGATTGACATCCCTGAACCACACCAATGGCTTCCTGCCAAGCAGGGAAACCATCTATGCATCGGCCTGGCTCATACTTGACAATCAGATCCTCTAGTGCTTGGCTCCTCAGTCTCACCATGGAGATATATGTCCAATTATAGATACTCTTTCTTTTGGCTTTCTCTCCTGAAATGAAGGGTTGGTACAAGTCTTGACATACATATGAGTGGGAGATACTGACTAGTCTTACATTTTGATAAATGTAAAGAAATACATATGATGTATTTGGGGAGTGGGCAACAAAAGTATGTGTATGCCTAGCAGAGAATTTAGTTCTCTGTTAATATCCATGGAGAGTGAATTCAGGACTCCACCACCCTCACAGATGATGAATTCCAGAGAGGCCCCAGTCCCTTATATAAAATAGCATAGAAAATGCAATTCATATGACTTTTCATGTTTACTTGAAATCATCCCTAGATTATTAGGTTATTGTAACACCTCATGCCATGCAAATGCTCCCCACATTGTGCTGTGACTGGGGGTTTTCCTTAGTCTTGTTTCTCTTCCTACTGCTTCCTGCCACCCAGGGTGCACTTAATGCATGCTCACATGCAGGGATCCGAATAGTGACTTGTCTTTTAACTAGAGGAAAAAAAAGATTTATAGGAAATATTTCTGGGACAAGAAATGACTTAAATACTTTTTCCTAACTTAATATTTTGGTACTGCTGAACAATGAATACGAAGAAATGAATAAATCAAAAAAGTTGTAGGAAAATTGATTTTAGTTTAATTTTCCAGAATATTTTTGTCTTAGCTATGAGCTAAATAATTGTGTAGAGTTTTTTTATTTAATAAAAAAATTACATAGATTCTCTAGCTAAATGAGGTGGGGTACTTATAATTTTGACATTAACATATGTATATTTGTGGGAAGATTTTAAAGACCTATTAAAATAAGTCAATAAGAAAGTTATTCAGGTGAGTATGTATCTTGAAACTCTTTAAGTCTGGATCTAGAATTCAAAAAGCACAAAAGAGATTTGAACTGGAGACTGAAGTTTATCTGGATTGAAGATAGAAGAGAATACATGGCAAAACAAAAACAAACTAACCACAAAACCAAAATGGAAAAACCAAAAAGAGGAGGCTGAGAGCTCAGTCAAGCGAGAGGTTGGCAGCTATCCAAGAGACAGGGACTTTTTAGCTCTATACATTTTTAGAATTTAGTTCTGGCAATTAAGAGAATGAACATGCAAACCCTGTTCTTAGAGTCCTCCAGATGAGAAGAGTCTAGGGGTTAGTCTAGTCTGAGGTAACCCTGAGGAAAGAGCATAGTCCATATCCATGAAGGAAGACAGGGAGAGAATACCATGTGATTAGACCTGGCATCCTTAGTGATACACCTCCTCCAAAAAGGTTATACCTCCTAATTCTCCTAAAACTGTCCACCAACTGTGACCAAACATTTTAAGACATGAGTTTGGAGAAACAGAAAACTGTTCCATGGTAAAGTTAGTTTTGTATTTGTAGTTATTATTTATTAATAGCCACCGAAAGCAAGCAAACAAACACAAACAAATCCAATGAACTAGCTCTTAAGATGGGCTGTCCCAGACTAGTGTACCCTTGTTTTAATCTAGACAATTTACAGTGATCGGCAAAACCTGTGGATGGCATGTTGAGTGATACATAGCTCTAAAATGCTATCTGAGAGGTCAAGGGTATTTATAAGGTTCTTAGCCTTGGTTGTTATAGGGATTGCCCAAGATTGCACACAAATATCTATGGCTGGGGTCTTTCCTATTCGAAGTCTCAGGGAACTTTCATATAATGCCACATTTTTCCATCTCTCTACCTACCTCTTCTGTTGCTTTTGGCTATGTGCACCAGTTGGTAACTTCTTTACATAGTCTGAGTTCTGTGATGCCTGGTTGTCACTTTTCAGAAAGCTGTCTACTTAATACTATCCTCAGACCACCCAGATAGTGACCTTTGGTCATGGAAATCTAGCCTCTCACTTTGTTGAGTTCTAGCAATGTACTGCTAGGAACCTGTACCTTGACCTGTCTGCATGTTAGGAAACTGTCTATCCTTTTACATACAAATCTTTTTAGGTTTTTTTTTTTTTTTTTTTTTCAGGGTGGAAAAATGCATGAAAAAAGAATGAGAACTGGGAAGTAATGAGTAGAGAGCTTTGTGGATCTTGAAGGATTAATGATAGCTATTTGTAGCATTGCTTTTTTTTTGTGAGAGACAACCTCTCCAAACTGGCTTCCAGGAAGAGCTCAAGTACTCAACCATTCCCACAAACAGGCTCAGCTCTTCAACATTTCTTTTACTGCTCACTGGCCTCACTGGCTCTTACTCAGAAGACCTTTTTTTTTTCTTTTTTTAATAAAATGCATTCTGACATGTTTGTGTAGGTCTGGTCTCTAAAATTCGTGTGTGTTTGTTGTACTCGGCTATAATCTCATGGTACAATCATGGCTTCAGTTTTAGCAAAAGTCTGACTGGGAAGCTATTTGAAACCTCAAGTACTGTCTGGCATCTGGTCATTGAAAATAGAGATTAGTAGGTTGAGGATGACAGAGCGTGAACATTGGAATTCCTAAGTATACCAACTAGAATACCCAAACTGATATGAAAATAGCATTGCTGATTTTCATCTGTACAAAATATACTAAAAAACTAAAACCAAAAACCCAAAGGACAAATGTCAAACCCAAAAAACAAAGAAACAAACAAACACATCAAAACAGAATCTTAGCTTACTTGGTTCTGTGATGTGAAGTAAAAAAAACCAAAAAACCAAAAACAACAACAAAAAAACTCAGATGAGAAAAATCAACAGTGACTCTCTCTTAAAAGCTTACTTTATTCTTAAGCACATAATTTTGTTTTCATAACTTTTTAGAATTTTACACAATATATTCTGATCATATTCTTTGTATCCCCAACTCCTCCCCTACCTCCCATTAAGCCCATATTGGTATATAATTTTGATCACTTATAACTAAAATCACACAAGGTTCTATTAAAAAACAGAGATAAAAGGATTCCATTTAGTTGTTTGATCCTTTCTCTGTGGGGTTGTTTTGAGAAAGGACAGATTTTGATATCTTAAAGCAACAAGATTTTACATATAAGAAAAGGGCAAAATTTTTGACATAGTTAAAATAAATTATTCATCCACATTTCAAATATTTATGCTTAAAATTATAGATTAAATTATTCTTAGTGATCATTATTTTTCTATTATAGTTATTGAAAATAATATTTCACTGAGTTCTGCTTGATTCCTCTTGAGCTTTCTTTCTTTCTTAGATGATGTCATAAATTTATGTGCACATGTACATATCCATTGTCAGTCTAAACTGATTATATGTTTTACCCAACCAGATTGGGCTGATCTCATCTCACACATACAATTTTATCTCACTTATTACTCAGCATGTTGGGTACTATTACAACCTGTAATAGTACTCCATCTCTTTCTCTCATACACACATTCTTGTCTGTCTTTCTCCTTCTCTTTCTCTCTCACACTGTCTCTTTGGCTTTCTCTCTCTCTCTCTCTCTCTCTCTCTCTCTCTCTCTCTCTCTCTCTCTCTCACACACACACACACACACACACACACTTCCAAAGGCTATGTAAGAGTCAAAAGAAATGGGGATGAAGTGCAGACCAGTCATTTAAGTTTCTACATACTCTGTTGGAAGAAACCTTCCTGGTACTTTGAAGAAAAAAAAAAGAAACCAAAAGGATTATATCTCATTTCTACCTCAGAGTTTTTCAGTTGAATAAAAAGAAATCAACTAGTCTTATAGTTCCACTAAATCATAACAGAAAAAAAAAGAATCCCACTCCCACCCTCACTCACCTGTCACACATGAATCTGAGAATATTAGGGAGTACAGTTCTAAGAAAAATTCTCCAGTCGTGATTACAGAACCTGTTCAAAATTAAAGAATTTTAAACAATTGCCACATCTACATGGTTTGAAAAACCAAACAAGCAAATGCTTATTCCCGATTTCTGAATCACTGACTGGGAAGTTGGGGTAGGATTTATTTCTTATGCTCCCATGCTGCCATTGACTCCTCTATGGCTTCACACAGGGCTGATACTGTAGTGTTACTGAAGTAGACTGAAAGTATGAGATCTATTGATGTCATCAGGCTTTTGCCATCAACCACCTCCCTTGGCCCTGAGCCTCACCATCATTCTTTCTGTGCAGTACCCCAGTGGTTCTTCCACTGGTGTCCCTTGGAATCAAAGGCTCAGTGTTGAATAAGAAAGAAATAGAAGGGCTTTAACTACAACAGTCCTGCCATCCATGGATTTACTTCTTGTGGTTTCAGTTATTGACAGTCTGATAACACTCAAAGGAAAATGCAGAAATAAACAACGTATATCTTTCCTCTCTCCTTTTCTCTCTTTCTCTCTTTCCCTCCCACCTCTCTTCTCTCCCTCCTTTCTTTCTTTCATTCCCTTTTCTTTCTGTTGAAAGTCTAGCCTCACCTAGAACTCATGGTCTTCCTGGGATTACAGGCATATACCATCAGGTCTTTCCTTACTAAGTTTTATATAACTTTTACTCTATTAGCATATTTATCCTATTTCACTGTTAGTTATTGCTGCTAATCTACCACTTGTGTGGTTTCTAAATTGAGTTTTTGGTTATGTGTGCATGTAGACAAGAAAGTCTTGCTTACATAAAGCTTAGTAGTACAAGACATGTGTATTGAACACAAGAAGAATTCTTGTGAGAACTGGTTATCAAGAAAAATACACCTGAATCTATAAATGAGCTCAGAAATAAGTAATTCATTTTGCCCCCACAGAAGGGACATAATATTCTGAGGCTAAGAAATTTAGATAAACACAAACTCCATGCAAATCTTTAGTAAACGTTTTTGGAATGTCCACCCACATGTATGGTTAATTTACTCTCAGGTTTCAGCATGGCTTTTTCATGTGTCCTCCAGATGCTTTAGAGTCTGCATCTCACTCAGATGTCCCTCAAACAGTCAACTTGTAACTCTCCCCATTAAAACTGTGGCAGGGACCTATACGTTTCCATGGATACATCTCTCTACTATCAACAGAATCACTTTCCCTGGGTTTTGTTTTCATTTTCTTTCTTTTAGTCAGGGAATATGAATCATTAATTAAACTCTTTCCTCTCATCGTAAGCATGAACATTTTTACATGCTGAAGCCTTATTCATCTTTCCCTTAACCAAAGGGGGTAAGGAGTGCAAAAAGACTCAACTCTCTTTCTTCTCATTCTCTGTCCCTGGATTTTCGAAGCATTGCTTATACTCACTGCCTACTTACCCCTCATCCTTCCCCATCCACTGGTCAGCTTAGCAGAAATTATTTCTCTGTTCTCCTACTAAAATTGCACTTTCGAAATCACCAATGACCTTTTGTCTTTCTGTTACAAAAAGTTATTTTTTAAACTATTATAAAGATCTATGTCATTTTAAATTTATCTATTTATTTTATGTATATGGGTGATTTGCTTGTGAGCCATGTGTGTGACTCATGGCCACAGAGGCAGGAAGAGGGCATCAGATCCCCTGGAATTGGAGTAGAGATTATTTTGAGCTGCTATGTAGGTACTGGGAACTGAACCAGGGTCCTCTAGAAGGGTGGTTAGTGCTCTTAACTCCTAAGCCATATCCAGTCCTTAGGAGGAAAATGCATATGTTAATACTCATTCCTCAGCTCCCAAATAAATAAAAAGCCACAGTTAATACTTTACTCTTTAGAGGCTAGTCCCTCAAAATCTAAAACTAAGATGTGTCAGGATGAATTCAATACCTCTTCTCCACAAACATACTGTCAAAATGTAGATCTACTATATTTAAGTACTCACTGGACTGAACCCTTCTTAGCTTATAGGATGTGGCATGTTCAGGGTAGTATGGCTGTAGACACAGCGGGAGCACCCTATGTGCTGTCTTGAGATCGAAACATAAGTATGTGTGAGCTTGTGAGAAATCAACATTAGCATGCTATGCTGTCAGGTTTATCTTTAATGATCTTTGAAGAAGGAAACTTCTTCTGGGAGAATGAAAAGTTGATACAACATGGAGTAGAAGTACAGGGAGTTTTGAGTGGGAGGTTTTGTTTTGATCTGTTTCTTCCCTTGGAGATGTCATGGAGCATCAAGGACAAGAACCTCTTGAGCAGTGCTTCTCAACCTTCAAAATGCTGTGACCTTTTGATACAGCGCCTCATGTTGTGGTGATCCCCAACCATAAAATTATTTTCATTGCTACTTCATAACTGTAATTTTGTCACAATGTACACACCTTACCTGTGACTACAGGGGGTCATAACTTACAGGTTGAGAACTTCTGTTCTAGAGTATGATCTTGAGTCCCAAGGATGGTGTCATGGAGAAAAGTAGATTGGTTGAAAGATGTCTTCAGGCAAAAGGAGATTCACATATTACGGCAAAAGAGTGCTCTACAGACATGTCCTCTAAGTGATTTGTAGCCAGTATGTGAATCCAGATTCCACCCTAAGGAGCTGATAATAAAACCTGAATATTAGACTAGAAGATCACTGAGAAAGGAGAGCCCTCCCCTGCTCCCACCCTAAAGTCTCTTACACTGGAAAACAGCAGCAATTTTTAGTTGATGGTTCTGAGCAGGTGGATATTGGGGATGGGTCAGAGTGCATATATAATGTGATTTTTCCTTAGCAATGATCAAGCTCGGTGAATATCAAGGAAGTTCTCCAAAGAGTATAAAGGCAATGCCTAGTTTTCTTCCTCTCCAACATTTTTAAACATTTACAGATCCCTGCATCTTATCTTAGGTATCTGGGGGCAAAAATGCAAGGCTATGTGCAATGTGAATTTATTTGAAGGGGTATTTGAGAAAATGAGAACCAAAGTAAAGACCCAACATGGAAAGTCCTCAACTGGAAAGTCTAATTTTCTATTTCTTACCAAATGCTTGGTTGTTGGGACAGCCCAGGTACATGTCATGAGGTGATACAGAAGCTACTTCCTTTCTTTGCAAGCTGAGGTCTCTGAGCTGAGTTATTTTGGATGCTATTGTCTTTCTTGAATTCCTTCTGCCCTCAATCCCAGAGGAAGCTGTTTTCTAGGATCCTTCTCTCTTCATTTGCATTAAAGCTCATCTTTGTTCCTTCCCCAAATTATAAGGCTATAAAAAGTTATATCCTTTTCTGATTATTATGATTATTTTAAGATTTTTGTCGTCTCTGGTGTATCATATAAATAGACTGTGTAAATACATGATACTGACTTTGTGACATAATCATTCTGACAGAATTTCATTGTAAAGTGTGCAACTGCAAAAATGTGATTCTTTGTGAATGTATCAGATATAGAGCTGCATGGATGACCACTTCTTTAAGGACCTGGGATAAAGAAATGTCTAGTGTTCAAACTTCTAATCAGCTGAAGGAACTATGCTTTGGTGGATTAATTAGTGTGGGAAGTTAATGAACCCACCAGACTCACCATGCCCAGACATAATGACCACATCTTTAGCACAGAGTTGGAGTTATAATTCTTTTGTTTTATTAGATCCCAAAAGAAGTTCTACAAATAGGGGACAGGGATGGTTCTGAAATGTACATACTTAAAGGTACCACATAGACTTCATGTTTTTTATTTTCTGAAATGCAAAAATGTCATAACTTTTGAATCATAGACTTGAAAAAAATCATGTACCTTTACACTCTTCGTATGTGGATGGATGTCCACATGTGTTTGTGTACATGTATTATTATGTGTTCATATATGTGTGTGTAGTCCAGAGACTGAATTTGGGTGACTTCCTCAATCTTTTCTCACCTTACATATTGAGGCAAGGTCTATGGTTGAGCCCAGAACCTAGAGATTGGGGTAATTTTCCTAGCTACTTTGCTCCAGGTCTAAACCTCCCGAGTGCTGGGATTCTAGGTCAGGGCACAATCACCTGGCATTTTGTGGATTCTGGAAGATCTGTTTCCCATAGTAAGTAGTGTAACTTGCTGATTCACCTCTGCAGGCTCACAATCACAGAGTTGATTGCATTAATTACTATTGGGAAAAAGACACTGTGGAATTGAGCTGCTTTTTGGTTATAACCATCACTTGAGTGCTGAAAGTCATTGGTTTAAAATACTACCTGCAGTCTGACTATTTGCAGCTGTATTCTGCAACTAAGACTGGGAACTGGAGCCTTGAACTAGAATAAAAACTAGCATCAATGTGTACATATTTCACTTGCTCGTTCGACTAGCAAAATCGTATACTATGATAGGAGTTAATAGGAAATGTTTTATAAAGCTTTAAATTGGTTTTAAAAAGTTCTATTCTCATACCTTATGTGGATGCTGGTGATCTAAGCTCAGGTTCTGTTGCTTGTGAGCAAGTTTTCTATCAGAGCTACCCACTCAGTTCCTGCACTCCATTTTTGTCTTAAGATTTTCTTTCTAACATTTGGTTATTTCCTCCTATTGAAGTCTTCAAAGTGTTTGACATGTGCCTGTATTCTTTCCTATGGTTGGGCCATTCTTCCTGGCACCATCATATGGATAAGTCAGTTTTTCACAGGTGTTGCAGCTAAATGGTAGGTAGCCTTCTCTCTCATCTCAGGCTGGGTTTGGAGACTTCCCATGTTTTATTTATCCATACAAATTTCAGTGATATTCTATTGGAATGTGTTTTGGGGTCTTTCCTTGAGACTTGCTATGAAGTATTACATTTCATCTTACCTGTTGTGTGACCTTGTATATAGTAAATTCTGAACTCTACTTTGTTGACCAAACAATAAATGAAGCAGATAGAACCAAACTCTAGCTTTAACTCAGTAAATTATAAGTGACAAGTTTAAATGTATAGATATACGTATTCATGCTTAATCTAAATGAACTTTGCACTTGACTTCTATTTCATGGTAAGGCGAGATTTGTGAGAACTAGCTAGAACCTGTCTGGAGAGAGAAGACCATACATGAATGATTCTATTCTCAGAAATAGTTGCCACCTTTATTACTTTCTAACTTTCATCATCGTTTAAGCACAGCTTGCATGTCTTACTGTGCAAAATCATTCCTCTTATCTTCGTGATTGTGTAATCAAATTAAAAAAAATAAAAACTGGCTACTGAGATATAATAAGATTAGAAATATTTCAAAGTCAGTTTAGATAGTCATATAATCATTCTTTTCATTGGGTTGTGAATGGTTTCAACTAGAAATCAGACAAAATATGAATTAAGCACAGACATTTGCCTTGGAGGAGGGATGACAGCATAAAGACTATTGACTGAATTTCCCTGTCGTTATCCCAACATATATATACCCATGCACAACACTCCTAAGTTTATGCACATATTTGTTCATGTATAAATTAACATCTTGCCTTGTTTGAAACTCAGAGGTAAATGCTGAGCCAAGCAACCTGTTTAAGCAATCTCATCAAAGATCAGAGATGATGTCTAGCATAGTTCATGTATTCTTGAGAAAGTGTCACATGAAATATTCAATTTTAGAATTTAGTGCTAGGGCACATTTTTATTCATAACCACTTGTGAATGTTTCTTGCTCTTCTTTTCCTTCTTATGCTTATTAATATTATTATAGTATTTATATATATTATTTTGTTATTATTATTACTGGTGTATGTGTGTGTACATGAATGTGTATACCATAGCACGTATATGGAAATCTGAGGACAGTTTTTGGGACTTAGCAATCTCCTTTAACTGTGTGGGTTTTGGAAATTAAGCTCAGGTGGTAAAGATTAGCAGTAAGTCCCTTAACCCACTGGCCCATCATACTGGCCACTTCATTGCTTCTTTAAAATTAATATTGTTAACATTTATTGATAAGTATAATTGTGATATTTTCACCAATGTATATCTTTAAATTTTGTTCTTATTAATCCCCTCTCTTGTCACCCTATCCATCTGCCCCATCTCTTTTGGAACGCCTTTCTCTTCACCTAGTTAGCGCTCCCTCCAGAGCTTTTATATCACATGTATGTTATGACATTCTTTAAAAATAAAAACAAAAAACCCCAAAAAATAAAAACAAAAATAAAAAACAAGCATACAGAAAAAAACCCCTGCAATTACCTACCTGACCATTCTTCAGTGGCTGCAATGAGCAGATCCAAACTTGAAATCCTCTTATTGTTTCTACATTTCTTTGCATGCCCTCTATTTTGCCCTAATTTTATGTGGTTTTGAAACTCTGCCTAAGCTTCTACAAGCTTTACTACTTTTTCATAGTTCCATTTTTATCTTAATTTCATTATATATAGACTGTCATAATTGGTCTTAAATCCTCTGTGAAGTGACTCATGGTACCAACAAATAATATTCTTTCACATGTATATTCACATATGAAGGTGAATAAAGGTATGACAAGAAAGAACTTCTTGTGCTAAGGACATTTCACAAAATTATTCTTTTTTTTTTTACACAAAGATTATTTATTGAGTCCAAAAAATTGGATACCATTTTCTTCCTTCATTTAGTTTTTTAAACCTATCTTTGCCCTTTATATGACTCTGAATTTATAAGAAGATTCACAACACAGAAAAGCCTTAGGGACAACCTGTAATTACTAACAATTTGTACCAAGAACTGAAACCCATACAGGAAGAAATTATTCTAAGAGGCATACAAGAAGCCTGAACATGAGAGGGGCAACTTCCCTGAATGTGCACAAACACTGTAATAAATTAAGCCTTCACTCACCCTGAAACATTTTGACACACTAATAAACAATGAAGTGTTATCTGATGACAGATGACTTGTTGGCTATGGAAAACCAGAAATTAAATGGTAAAAAATTTTAAAACATTATGTCAGAAAAATATTTTTGTGTGTGTTTGTATTTCCCAAACCTCCAACCAGAAACTTCTAATAGAGAGGGAGACAGGTACTTACTACTGTGTTGCCACTTGGGAACTTCTCTACCTCAACTCCACTTTCCTCTGACAAAGACTTCTCCCTCACGCTGCTGGATCTATCCTCCCCCTCCCCAATAGAAAGAAATTTGGGGCCATAAAGCAGACCTAGTATTGGCTAAAATATAAATGTCACAGAACCCCTAGCGTTCCCTGGTTCTCTGTGTTCTATCTCCACCACAGTGTTTTATTTATTTCTTTTCTTCTTTTCTCATATGTTAACATCCAGACCACAGTTTCCCCTCTGTCTACTCCACCTCCCCTCTCTCACAGATCGACACTCCTCCTCCATTTTCCTTCAGAAAAGAGCAGGATGCAGTATTTAGTCTAATCAGCTACTGTAGTATATTTTGAGAATTGTGGGTTTTCATAGTCAACACTCTCTTGTCTATCCTGATTATATCACTATGTTTACTCATCTAACTGAAGTTAATGCTTGCAGAATTTTCAGGAATTATTTTGACAGTTTAAAAGTCAGGATTACCCAAGATCATAGAAAGACACAGAAAAAACAATGGTGTAGTAAATATTTAAATTCATGAGAAAATATTTTGTATTTACTATAGCAAGGGAATATAAAACTACAATTCTATGGTTTCGAAAAAATCTATGAAGTGTAAAGAAGTATAATTCATCATATGTCTCACTGTGTTTCATTTTGTAGGGCAGGAAACTGAAGAAGGTAGTTTTTGTCTCATCAGTGGTTTTAAACTTTCCTAATGGTGTGACCCTTTAATACAGTTTCTCATACTGTGGTCACTCCCAACCATAAACTGTTTCATTGCCACTCATAACTGCATTTTTGCTACAGTTATGAAAGGTAGTATAAACATCTGATACAAGAAAACCACTGACTTAGATATTTATATTGAGACACACTCTCCAAAAATGTGATGTTTTTAAAAGTCTCTTTCTACTATTCTTTTGAAGTCTATAGTCATCTCTAAAATAGCAAACTTTGGTCTCAGATACATCTATGAATCCTTCCACCTCATTCTTCTGTGTCATTCTGAGAAATTACCTAAGTAATTAAGAAATTACTTTTCAAACTTTATTTGAATTTGATTGTGTGCTGATTAGTTTTATGTTAACTTGACATAAGTTAGAGTCATTTGGAAAGAAGGAACCTCATTGAGAAAATGCAACAGATTGGCCTGTAGGCAAGCCTGTGGGACTTTATGTATTTATATATTTATTTGAGTTCTACTCCTATTACTGAAAATATTGAGTTACCAAAGTAAACACCTAAACACAGACACATAAACACACACAGACATACACACCAGAGAGAGAGAGAGAGAGAGAGAGAGAGAGAGAGAGAGAGAGAGAGAGAATCCACAGTTAACCATTCAAGCTATGTTATTATGATTATTGTCCCTTTCAATCTGTGACTGTGAGCTCTTGTCAAGACTTTTGGTTTGACAGAGCACAAATACTGTGTATGCCTTTTTGTGGCCTTTTTGCTGGTAGCAAACGTAGTCACTCTTTGTATACACATTCATTGATTTTATCATGTAATCCTAAAACTGCTCTTTCTAGCTCCAAATAAACAGCACAAATATAAATGAGAATCTTTGGAAGCTCAGAAGTTGAAAAATAGCAATGATATATCACACATTTAAATAGCATTTCATTAATAGATGGATCAGAACATACTTACTGTACATCATTTAATTGTTATGTATTTAAAATGAGATGCATATCTAATATTCTTTTCAAGCTTTCATATGCCTCAGATTTATTATATCAGTTGTTAGAGGCAATGACATCACAAGATGAATGTAAAGCAATGATTGCTTTAACATTTAAAAAGCTTAGAGTGTGCCGATTATTCAGGCTGCTAAGTGAAAGTACAAATGTCAGTTTAGCTATCTATAATCTCATACTGTTTAAAGGTTCATGAATTACACATGCAATGGATAGAAATGGAGGAGCTGAATTTGACTAAAAGACCCTTTTCACAAAAAAATTTGCTGAAACAGTTCTTCTAATGTATTTTAGTAATTAATCAATTTGATTTAAAATGTTAGTGTTATTTAAGGTCTGTACTCTGAATTTACTATGAACCCAGGATGTGTTTATATTTATTGCATCAACTAAGTAAACAGCATATGCTTAATGCTTCTAAAATGTTCTCCGGTAAAATTTAGGTCAGCACTTACTTGTTAGCTATCAGGCTCAAAGGCATAGCCAATGAACAGCGTGATTCTATCATAACACATTATGCAATTTTTGAACTTTCATATGATTGACAAAAGATATCAGGATTGGCTGTTTTTTTATTCTTAAGGAGATTTTACGCATATTAATTTTCCATAGTTTTAAATTTTTCTTGTTTTTTTTTTCCTGAATTATATTTATTTTCTTCAAAGAACAGACAATTACATCAAGTAGGTACCTTTGAGCTTAAGCCAAGGAGAAAGAGGGTTTCTGACAATACAGTGCAGGCAGACATGGTTCCAGATTATTTTAAATTTTAGCTGTCATCGGACCTTATTCAACACTAGGTGTTCTTATTCCTCCAGAGCTATACTAATGAAATCCCAAATTGTGTTGTGTGCAAAGAAATATTTAACTTTTCTTCTTTAGAAAGTATATAATGGTTTTGATCCAGATTATTGCTGGTAAAGTTTAATGGACAAATGGACAGAAGACAAAAAAATGGATATGACTCAGCCAGAAGGTAGGCAAAAAGTTGGTTTGATTACATGTTGTTATCCAAAAAATCCTGCCTATCTCTGTTAAAGGAGCATGTTACAGACATAAATCTTCTTCAACATCTAGGAAAGGAAAATGATGAATGTCAATTGGAAACGTTTGAATCCTTCATATATATCATGCATTTATGTGTCTAAAATAAATGAGTATATGAATATATAAATAACTCTGAAAAAAAATGCCAGTGTCCTGGTATTGACATATACTGGTACCTGCTGAATGGTGGGTATTCTGTTTTAGTCATTAGGTTGTAGAATCACACCTGAGAAATGGAAATGATTAAGGCTGATTTCACTCAGCTAACAATCTGAGTTCAGGGTTCTGATGCAGTTCAGTTTGTAGAGTGCTTAACATGCATGGAGTCATTGGCTTTCATTCTCAGCACTGCACAAACTGGATTTGGTGGTTCACATATTAAATACCAGGACCCAGAATAGTGAGGCTAGAGGACCAGAGTTCAAGGCTGTCTTTCACTACATAGGGAAATTGAGGACAGCCTGCTGTCTGTGAGACCTATCTTAAAAAATATTATGACTGTTGACTATTCTTGGCTTTTCTGAACACGGCCCACGGAGGTAACCAGCACTAATCATTACAATCCAGAATGTACCCCCTACCTATGAGGGCTTCATTAATAATGATCACAGTACAGTTTTGTTTCTAGTCTCTGGAAAAACAGGTGAGAATGGAACTGATAAACGACACAGACTCAAGTCTAATGTAACAGCCAACTTTATTCAGAGCATCAGACAATTTTTACTCTGAAAGCTAAGAGAATTTCTATGAGGAAAGTTCATATGATTTCAAGCAGCATACAATAGCAAAGACATGCTGAGCATGAGAAGAACATGCTTTTTCATAGAGCCATACAAAAGACAGTTTAAACATTTCCCTGATTATCAATAACAAGCGGTGGACAAGTAATCTGACATAAACCTGCCCCTTTCTGCTTTCCTGCAGGGAGCATGAAAACACATTCCAAGAACATTTCACAAGACACTTGTCCTGTTTTCTTGGAGTGTTCCCATAAGCACTCAAAATACTCCTTATATGACTCCATTCCTCGGCCGTGTTCCAACTATTGCTCTCAAACTCACCCATTCTTTTTCTTCTTGAAACCAACTGCACCAACCTCACTTTCCCAGGTCTGCCTCAGAACTTTTCTTTCTCAGCCACTTTAATATAAATTCTGTTTCAACACTCCCACTGAATATTAAATCCCTTCACTTTGTCATTTTTTATTTAAAAAAATTAACTGTAACTGTTAATAGAGTGCAGTGTGATATTTTGATACATATTTATATATGGAATGACAGAAATCAAGCTCATTAATGCCTAAACATATACAGTGGAGTATTACTGGTCATTGGTTCAGTCTCTATGAGCCCCTATGAGGCCAGGTTAGTTGATTCTGTGCATTTTCTTGTGGTGTCTTTGACTCCTAAGGCCCCCGTAATCCTTTCTCCCCTTATTCTTCAAGATTCCCCTGAACTCTGCTTAATGTTTGGTTGTAAGTCTGCATATGTTGATACTCAAGGGAGACCTGTCCTTTCCTAAACAGAAATGGAAGAGAAGTGGATGGGAGGGGGCAGATCAAGCAGGGGAAGGACTGGGAGGAGAGGAGGAGAAACTGGGGCCAGAATGTAAAAGAGTTAAATGGTATATATTAAAAAAATTAAAATTTCTTTTCAGAAAACCCTCATGAGGAAAGAGAGATATATCATGATTAAAAAAAAAATCACAGTGTGACAAGCTACATCATAGCAGATTCATGAAAGTATCAGCAGGATAGTTCCTCATTCATTATAAGCCCACATTAAGACTGGCAAAGTTATTCTCATTCCAGGGGTTCCAGGGTTGAATAAATTTAGGTTGGGTTTATGAGAAGCCTGGTCAAATGCTTAATGCAGAAGGTATTTCTTTCTATATGTTGAAAATGTATTCACAAATATGTCCTGACAAGATTATATCATTTCATATGATCTCAGTAAATATATATTGAACCCCCCTCTAAAAATGAGCATGGATAAAACTGGAAGATACTATGTTAAGTAAAATAAACCAGGTACAGAACAGTTACCACATGATGCCATTATGTTTGGTATGGACACAAATGAAACTCTTTAAGTTAGAGTCTAGAATGGTGGCTATTACAGAGTGTTTGGGTGGTGACAGTGAGGACAGTCAAGGGACACAAATTGTCAACTAAAAAGGTGAAATAAATATTAGGGGCCTTCTGTATGCTGTAGTGACTATAGTCGGTAGTAATGTTCTGCCTATTTCAAGCTTTATAATAATGCATTTTTAAGTGTTAAAGGCACTTGATGATTTTAAGTTCTACTTTGAAAGCTTTTCCTAAGTAACTCTAGGCCTTTAATTCCTATAAACTCAACACTGGTTGGGGTAGGGAGTACGTATTGGTGGCAGTAGTACTTTATAATCATATCCTAAATTCTATTAATAAGATCCGAATTTCCTAACATACATGAATCTTTGTTCACAACACCACTGCATAGTATTTATTAGGTAAATAATTATTTGAGTGAAAAATTTAACTGGATGAGCAGACATGGGATTCTAAATAGGAGAAAGAAGCTGAGCCTATTCCCAGAGACTAGGAGAAGAGCTTGTTGCTGGTGAGGGAGACTTGACAAGAAGAACTGGCTGAAGAATAATATGCTAAGATGTAGATGTAAGGAAATGACCCAAAGGTAAAACAGGAAGACACAGATAGTTATGAAAGAATAAATATGATATAGACGACAGAAGGTAGGCCTGATATAAATATAAGATTTGGGAGAGGAATTGGGCATGGTGACACATACCTGTGAGCTTAACACACGAGGAGCAGGATTATCAGGTCAAAGACAGCTTCATCTATGTGAGTTTATGGGTTAACTAAGATAAGTGAAAACCATTTTCAGGTAGGCTGGGTGACTCTTCAGGTAAAGCTACCTGTTGCCGAGACTGGTGATCCAATCATTTAATCACTCATCTAGTAAAAGTAGAGAATCAATTTATTTCCCACAAGTTTTCTTCTGGCCTCTATGACTATGAATATAAATAAGTAAATAAATGACATTATTATATCTTATTTATTTATTATTTACTTAGTTTGAATCAGGGCTTCCTGTATAGCCTTGGCTGTCCTAGAACTCACTCTATAGACCAGGATGGCCTCAGACTCACAGAGCTCCACCTGCCTGTGCCTCCCAAGTGCTGGGATTAAAGTCAGGATCCACCAAGCCTAGAACAATTACATACGTTTTAAAGAAATGCATTCTTCAGTTGAGGGACATCTAGGTTGTTTCCAGGTTCTTGCTATTACAAATAATGCTGCTATGAACATAGTTGAGCTAATACCTTTGGAGTGAGAATGTGCCTCTTTAGGGTATATACTCAGAAGTGGTATTGCTGGGTCCTTGGGGAGATTGATTCTCAATTTTCTGAGAAACCTCCATATTGTATTCCAAAGTGGCTGAACAAGCTTACACTCCCACCAACAATGGAGGAGTGTTCCCCTTGCTCCGCATCCTCTCCAGCATAAGCTGTCATCTGTACCTTTTATCTTAG
>PVIH01007696.1:0-98117 GCA_004025045.1 Sigmodon hispidus | reverse complement strand
AAACCACACACACTGCACACAGTCAGAGCCTTCCTATACTCCCTGGAAACCACACACACTGCACACAGTCAGAGCCTTCCTATACTCCCTGGAAACCACACACACTGCACACAGTCAGAGCCTTCCTATACTCCCGGGAAACCACACACACTGCACACAGTCAGAGCCTTCCAATACTCGGTATAAGTGGGAAGTGGCTCCAATATGTTCCCAATTACTTAGAAATTAAAAATTAAAGGTTAAAAATAAAGGCATGTAGACTCAAGTGACCATGAAGCTTTGTAAACATAAATAAAGGGAAGACTCCAGTCCTGCCCTGTTTGGATGAGGAAACATGTCTCACATCACTGTTCAAGTTCTAGGTAGCGGTGTCACTAACTTCAGATATATTTGTGTTCCAAATACCAGCTTCAAGTACCTTTTGGTTTTAGTAAACAAACATTTTATTTTTCTTTGTTAAATTAGAAACTAAAGTCCAAAGTCCCTTCTGTAAGTTCAACATCCCTACGAGGACGGTGGTTAGATTTCAAGGGAAACACAGCTGAGCGGGTAGCACCTTCTGCCCATGCTATGGAATCTGGAGCATGCAATTTTGTCTTAGGCTTTCAAAAGTCTTAACCATCTGTCTTTATAACTATTGCCATAGGATTACACCTTGACATGATGTTGTCAGATTCAGGGTAATGGTCCTTACAATTTATTCTACCTTTAGACAGCTTCAACACTCATCTGGGTCAAGTACTATTTGAAAAATAGGTTGTGTAGCCAGCCTAATCTCAAGAGCTGTTTCCTGAGGTTGAGCCATAGGTTCTGACCTTTAAGATTCTCGACACACATAATGTAGTATTCCTGCAACCCCCGAAGTCCATGGGTTCTATCTGCACAGCTTGTTTTTGACTCATATATTACAGCTTCTCAAGTTGTATGTCTGCTATAATTTAAATAAACCCACCTTTAGGTACTCTGTCTCAGAGTCCCGTAGCCCTGTTAGCAGAGCAACTTTGCTCTATATCAATGAACAGATTCACAAATTGGCTCAGCGACTTGACTTCCAAGACCAAACTGAAATAACAGTGGAACAAAAGGAAAGAACGTGGCTTCACTGTCGGCACATCCAGACCGTGTGAACAGCTAGTAAATTCACCACCCGAAACCTGAGTGTTGGGATATTACAGACACATAGCCTAGGCTTCATTTTATATACAAGAAAACCAAGTGCAGTACTTGGATCCTAAGTTTGTTCTTTTGTTTCTTGATGTCCATTCTAACACTTGAACTTGACTGTGATTTAAAAGAAAAAAAAAAAAAATGCATTCTTTGCCTCCAAGAAGGAGACCCAGAAACACAGCTCTCTAGTCACCTTTCAGTTTGGGGGCAAAAGTCTGTGTGGCTACTCCTAGGCAGGCACTCAAGTGTGAACAGGAAAGAGCAGGGTATCCTGATTTCCCATGTACAGGTTCATCACTGGGAGCAAGCAGCACACAGAGGGAAGTGAGGAAGCAGTGTGCTTACCAAGCACTTCTCTCTCATGGTGTCAATCAGAAGGACAACATAGCCAATCGCTTGCTTCTTCAGAGCACAGAAGTAAGGCTGGATGTTGGAAACCGTCTGCAGAGGGTTATTTAAGGCTATTGAGAAACCTGGCATGTTCTTCTCCTCTTGGCAGCAGGGTTTCCCCTCCTATCTTTGGACCAGTCTTCTCCTAGAAGAAGGAGAGTACACAAATAAGAAATGCTTTATCTTAATTTTCCTGGGTCACCAAATTATTTATGATTTATGAATTAGAATGCAAGCACTACACAGCTACAGATAACATCTAGAATGTTCCCATGGCTTTGTTATAGCTTTGGCACCAGCTTGGTGCTCCCGGGACAGTGGAACCTAGTGAGAGTTCTTAGACCACTGGGGATGAGTGAGACTCTGGAGGTACAGCAGGACTCAGTTCTTTCCAGTTCTGAACTATGAGATCATCAAGCCTCCTTTGTCTTCCCCCACCATGATCTGCTGTCTCACCACAGATCCAAAACAAAGCCATAGATTAACCAGGCAGAACCTGAAGAAATTGGAACCAAACAGAGTAACCTTTCCCTGTTTTAGAGTTGACTATCTTGGGTAGAATGAAAACCAGATCATTACACACCTTCAGCATTCCGTCCCGCTCCCATTTGTAGAGGCCACAATTGCTGGAAAAAAAAAAAAATCATCTTTATTCAGGAGGAAGGTATGAATGGACTCCTGACCCCATATACATAAAGACAATGGGGTTGGTGGTGTCACTTAGGTAAAAAGTTGTCCCTTAATTCAAGGAAGCTGTTCTAGGAGTTATTCATATAGTTCATCTATGGTTAAGTTCTGAAGCCTTCAATGACTTGAGAAATGTCCTTCAACTCTTCTGTAATCTGAAGACTTCTGGGTTAAAATTGAAATTTCAGGTGAGAGTACAACAGGGCAATACACACCCCCGTGAGGAACACAATCTAGGCATTATTTTATATCTACTGGAAGAAAATGGTCTGGGTCAAGGCCTGACAACAGAGAAGCCAGGGGAAGCAGTCCACATGCTGTACACATTGCTCACCCTAATGACATTCATCAGCCCACCACCATGCACACCCTTCACCTGGGGGAGGCCCTACTTCTCAGGGACCCCAGTAACAAACCCAGCCTAATGATTATCAGGAGCTATAGGAAGACATGGGTGATAGATCTCATGTTCCAGGGACAATAAAGGAAGTGCAGAGACAGAATCCATGTAATTCTCATACCTGCAGTGCTTATTTGGGAGCCTGTCAAGGGAGATAGTCCTGTTTCCACAAGGACATTTGAAAAACCTCTTCACGCCATCATGCCAGTGGAGGTTATGTTGTTCGCTGATGCAAGTCTCCAGAGGCTTGAAGTGGGTGTAGTTGCACTGCACAGACCAACACAAACCACATGTCCAGTAAGGGGGCTTTGAAGGAGGGACCAGGAGCTGCTTCAGGGCCCTGTCTACTGTCACTGCTGGAGCTTGACCAACTAATCTGCAATGATGTTTGTCTTTTTCTTTTCTTTTTTTTTTTTTTTTTTGAGAGGGTTCTGTAGTCCATGTTGGTCTTAAACTCATGTTCATGTAGAACCCCCTATTTCTACCTCCCAAATGCTGGGATTTAAGACACAGAGTCACTACACCAGGCTCAAGGGGATTTCTTGACTTTCCTTTACACCACTTTTCCTAATGGCTGCCTCATTCTCAGTTAAGTAGAAGCATATAGGAAGGCTGAGTTTAGAGGTGCACGTCTCTCTTCCCAGCATTTGGGAGGCTGAAGCAGCAGAGTTACAAGCTCAGGGACAGCCTGGGACACAATAAGTTTCAGGTCAGCCAGAGTCACACAGTGAGACTCAGGTTTGGCCAAGTTCCCAGGCGTAGCAAGCTGTGACCCACCAACACATTGATACTTGACAAAATGTCCCCACAGATGCTCCACTGCACAGCTCCCAGGGCAGGAAGGGAGCCTGAACCTTGTCTGTCTTGTGCTGCTCATTTCTAGCCTAACTAAATGACATGACAAGACATGGCCCCAGCTCCCAAATCGTACTATCCTATCGCCTTCCCCCTTATGAAAGGGGCCCACAGCCGAGGCCCTGCCCTGCCCTGCACACACCGTCTTGCACGTCACGACTCGGCATTTCACTTCTCTGATGCTCCTCATCTTTTCTTCCATTTGCTCTTTTTTCACCAGTGGTTCAAAGTAGGATTCCTGGAGCTCAGCCTCGGCCTGATGAGAAAACCCATAGGTGTAACTGCACTAAGACCAACAATGCTGAGTAGCTCAACAGACTCCAGTGCTTTAGTTCAACACCCATCAAAGCAGAACTGGAGAGACGGGTGAAACATCAGAACCCTTCGCAGAGAAACCCAAATGCAAGCCAGAGAGCATCGTCCATAGAAAAGAAGCCTTAAAATAGTGGATAATAATATAAAATATCAAACAGCATTTGGTTTTACAATAAATTCAAGTAAGATCCAGTGACATTATCAGCAGTGTCAGTAAACAGGCTGCTCCACAGAAGGAAGGTGCACATGAACATCCCAAGCAATTAGGACAGTAGGGATGAGGGCAGAGGCTGTTTCTGAACAGTGATGACATAGCTTTGGAGTTGGGGTAGCTGCCCAAGCCGAGAGTGTGCACAGCATCTTTGGGAAACGCACAGGGAGTTCACCTGGAGACTTTGGGGTTGGCTTTGTCACCCTTTCTGAGTTTCAGTCATAAAGTCAAAAGTTATAAAAACTTTCATAACCCCGTTGTTAAATATTAATCTACTAGAATAGATAATTGGGAATAGTGGCCCTCCCGAGGGGACATTCTGAGAATTTGTTATCTAAATAACTGCTACCTCGACCTGAGCAGGGATCAGGGTGCTGTTTTTTTTGCACTCTCTATGACACAGGAACATTCCTTGTCCTATACGGATATAGTGTACTCCAGGGCATGTGTATAGGAACCCAATTATAACATACAGGAAAGAACTGTTTTAACACAACTTGACATATTTGTATGTGGTTGATGTCCACTTGACTATTCCAAGAACATGAACAGGCAGCTCCTGTGTATATGCGAGGCCTATACTTTAGTTCCCAGAATAACTTACTCTGCTGAAGTCTCATTTCTAGGCTGTCTCATTTATACTTACAGATTCAAGCCTCTGACTATTATGTTATTTCTCCTAGGGTAAGCTATAGCCAAGCATTTAAAGACTGAATATGTATTGTCAGAAATATTTTCCTGTTCTCTCTTATATTAATTAGTCCATATGTTATAATGATCGCTCTGAAACTGTAATATACTCAATTTATATTATCCATGAGTTTTAATAAGGACGCTTGTTATTAGGGGTTTGGGAGTGAAAGAGTTAAGCTGGCACCTGAAATATCATTATAAAAATGTCTGAATAGAAAAAAAAATTCCTCTCATATTGCAGAGAAGAAAATAGCAAGTAGTAAACATTATTTCAACATAGCATAGCCAAAGTATATGTAAGCCTTTTTATGATGTGTCAGTCTATTTAATAACACATGAGTTGTTATTCTTCACAGCAAGGTCAAATGCAAAGTTAAAATGTTACTTGAGGGTTCCAAGCAGATGGCTTAGTGGGTAAGAACACCTGCTTTCCAGCTGGACCACATGAAAAGCTGACCGCACTAGCATGCATCTGTAACCTTATGGCTACTAAGGCGGAAAGAAGAGACATGCCCTGAAGATGTGGGCCAGTTAGCATACAGCACAGCAACTGAGATGCGTTCTGACACACACACACACACACACACACACACACACACACACACACTCTGAAATGTTCCTGCTTCTCAAAGCAAACCACACAGCCATGTAGGTACTTCTTCACCTGTGTGTGGAGAGAAGCATAAAGGACATTGCTTGGGTCCCTTAGGTGTTTACCTCTTCCAGGATGTCTGTGTGCTTGGACTTTGCTTTAAGAATTCTCTGGAATTCTTCTGATTCTAAGTAGGCAAGCTGTTCTCTCTTTTTTTTCCTGGCTGGCTCCGCCTCATCTGTAGAAGAACAATATCAGCTATTACTGAGAAGACTGAGGTAAGCATGTGCTTCATCCGTTAGCTCCCTTCTCCTCATCCTGCCCTGTCCAGACTCTTCAGCCCTGACATCAGGACCCGACTTGTAACTGCAGGGGTGACTTCAAGAGTGACAAGAAGTTGGGCATGAGGGCCTGTCACCCCACTATTAGCAGAGGTAAGCTGGGAGGATTGCCAGATCTGAAGACAACCTGGGCAACAATGAGGCTTTGTTAAAAACAAACAACAACAACAAAAACCAAAAAATTAAGCAGAGAGGTAAAGCCTAGATCATGAGGTGGAGCATGCTTGACCACAAGGACAGACTGCTCTTCACTCTAATTATGATGATAGAAAACAACAAAAATGTGGCTTGTAAGCCAATTTTAAATAACATTTACCAGCTCCCATGCTTTAAAAAAAAAATTCCATTCCTTTCAAAAATCTTTGAAAGTACAAAATGCAAAGATTCAGTGAACAATCCCTTTCCCATATGCTAAATTGTACATAAATTCTATTCCGAGTTCAATGTGATTATACAAGCATGACTGGCTGAGCCAGGCAGGTGATGTGACTGTACTCAGGCCTCAGGACATGGGAACAACAAGACCAAGTTGGAGGGAGCACAGCTTGCGCACTTCAGAGACCAACTCAGCCAACACAATGTGAGGGCACTAGCTGTGCTTACAGCACTTCCTTTATAACAGGCCAGTCTCCCCGGGCCTGGGACGCTGCAGTACCTCCAGGAGAGACCGCACTGCTCTTCTCCACACGCGCCTTCACTTGCAGCACATCGTGAGGGGCCATCTGCTTCCTTACAATACTGTTTGGATCCGTTTTTGCAGGCATCTGGCCCTTTGCCCTTAATTTTGCAATAGCGGCTAACTAGAAAAAAAAAAAAAGAAAAAAAATTGCTATGAGACAGGCACCTGTCACCTGTAGCCCCAGTCTTCTTCATTCTCTAACGGAAATTGGGCTGGTGAAATGGTCCCTGGGACAAGCTTGATTCTATCCTAGGAACCCATATGGTGGACAGAGAGAGCTTCTTCCTGCAACTTGTCCTCAGACCTCACAGGCATAGCATGTGCACATGCACACACATTAGAAAGACCACATACAATCACTAAAATAAATGTGACAGAACAGAAATAGGTCTATAGACAGATAGCAAAGACCGAGGTCTCTAAATGATGATTCACAGAAATAAGCAGTATTAGACAGCAGAAGTATGTTTAGGGCTCTTTCAGAAATTGTTGGAAAGTCTGTCCTAATCTCAAGCCAATGACTCATTTAGCAACTTTTAAAATCAAATGTTCTAATATAGTACATTTCAGAGATATACTAATTTGAGACCTATATGCTGAGGAATAATAGGAGGAAAATATTAAATGTCTTTGCTTGCTGTAATTAATCTCTGTAACTAAACCATTATGTTTCTGTAAGAATAGAAAACTATTCAGATAGCAAAGCCACTGAAAATTATAATATTAAAACAGTATGGAATGTGAGCCAAGGTGTTTGAGACGGTGTTCATTGGTGCTGTGATGGCACATGTGGCAGACAATGTATATGTGGTGGTTCAGAAGCCTGTAGAAGTCGCTCCATCAACATGGGCAAGGATTACCAGGAGCAGCCTGGACTTATTACGTGACTGACGCTGAATTAATTTTCTGACATTGTGTGCTCACAACCTTTTATTAGTAATAAAATTTTCATGACTCATAACTTGAGTCACGAGAGCCCCCTACATACAGTTGTATCCCTGGTTAAGAAGCTAGACTTTTCATCATTACTTTGCAGTCTTACCTCAAGAATTAACAGAATTTTTTTGTCTAATGCTGCTGTTTCAAGCTGTAGACAGTATCTTTCTGAAGGCTGCTTCCTTTAGACTGACAAGAAATTGCACTGAAAAAAATGGCTCTCACTTTCTTGGATTAGATTAATGGCATTATGTTGACATGATTATTATTACAAATTACTTTGAATTTATTTAGGATTGGTAACCAGCTGCTAAATGACCATCTTCCCTAGGTATTAGCATAGGGTTTCAAATGCAATCTCCCGTCACAGAAGGCAAAGCTAAGCAATGAAAACAGAAGCCAGTAGAAAATTAACCAACCAACCAACAAACCACCTTGGGTGCCTATAGTACATGTGAATGCACGTGTATGAGCTTGTAGAGTCCAGAAATTGACACCAGTATTTTGAGTCCAGTCCTTGATCATTCTCATCTTATTTACTTATTTGTATGTCTGAGTAGCTACTTGTCTGTATGTGCACCATGTAGTATAGGTGCCCTGGAGGGCAGAGGAGGGTGGTAGAGCCCCTGGAACTGGAGTCAGACTGTGTGAGCTGTCTGATGTAGGTGTTAGGAGTCCAACCGGAGTCCTCTACAAGAGCATCCATATGCTCTGACCAACGATCCACTTCTCCAGCCCCATCCTCCTTATTTGAGGTAAGATCTTTACCCAGCCCAGAATCCTTCACTTGCCAGCATGAGTGCCAGGATGGACCCACTAGCATCCATGCAGTTACTATGCCCAGCCTTTACCTGAATGCTAGGGATCCAAGTTCAGGTCCTCTGCCACAGTAAGCACTTCCGTGACTGAGCTGTCTCCCAGAACCCCACTTACCTTTTTAGCTTCTGCTGCTGCACTCAGTTTTGGTCTTGGAGGTGGAGATTCATCAAAAAAGAGAACATCATCCCCTTCTGAGATGCCTCTACCAAGCTTAGGCATCCTCGGGGCTGTGGTTCTTTCCAACCTGGGGAACTCGGCCCCAGTTGGAGGAGACTGGGCAGCAGATGGTCGAGATGAACACGGCACTGATGGGTTCTGGCCTTCACTTGAGCTTTGAAGGAATCTTAACAAGGACATGAAGTAAATAAATATAGGGCTGGGTATGTGCACCACATCATTTGTCTCACATGCTTCAGGCCCTGGGCTCCATCCCACAACTAAAACCCAAAGTAAATAAATTTAAGGAAATATACAACCAAAGCTGAAAAAACTTGAAGTTTAGAACTCAAAGTGGACTGGGAGACCCTACATAAGCAAGAAAGAACAAGAAAGTAGCTATTGGTAGGTAAACAATTTCTTTGATTTGGCTAAGAGCAGCAGCTTTACTCACTCTCGGCTAACTGAATATGCTAGCTGTTCTATCATTCCCTAACTGACAACTAGTTCACTAATTGGCTTTTCAGGAGATGCTGTCTACAGTATATACCTGCAATTGCAATGCGGAGGTATCTCTGTGTGTGGTTCGCTCTAAAACCCCCAGAGCCTGACTGAGTCTCCCTGCTTTTCAGTTTATACTACAGGAAGGGAATATCCTTCACAAGGGAGGAGGGATGAGATGTTGTAATGATGCAGGGGTGAAATGACTAAAATTCTTTATAGACATGTATAAAACTGTCAAAGAATTTTAAAAAAATCGTTAACAAAAAAGGCACTACAATCTACACAGTGATTCTTTTATATAGATTTAACATATCAGGAAAAAAAATTCAAGCAAACGGGGTGGTACATGCCTAAAATTCCAACACTTGGAATATAGAGCAAGGGGGGTTATGAGTTCAAAGTCAACTCAGGCTATATGGGACAGGTTATTCCTATGTAGCACAGGGCCTTGAACAGACAAATCTGATTTAGCTTCATCAGTATCAGGATTATAGGTATGCACCACCCTGTCTGACTTTCAATAATGACCTATATTTTATTTATACTTAAATAAAGCTATACTTTTTACACATACATGAAATATCCACTCATCCCAATCAATTATAGTATAGACACAAAATTAGATGTTAAGTTTTAGGAGATGCAAGAAGCCCAAGAAATAATTCTTTTAGTAAGGAAAAAGAATTTTATATTTTGTAGTTATTTGTAACATCCACACGCTAGTCCCTTACTTTCTCAGGAAGGATTTATAAACACCTTCCTACAGGGTCAACCTGTTGCTCAGACTTGTAGCCCTCCTGACTCTACCTTTAAGGGCTGGGGTTATAAGCATGTACCACCATACTTGACAGTTCCAAAAAGATTGCTTTTCCTTATTTAGTTATGTGTATGTGTATGCATGCATGCCCAGCACAGTGTCCGTATAGGAGGTCAGAGGACACCCTGCAGGAGTTGGTTCTAGACTATTTCTGTGTTGGCCTGGGGATGGAACACATGTATAGTTTAGTAGCAAGTATGTTCATGGGTTGAGCCAGATTGCCAGTCCCATTCCTGGTATCTTTAAAATAACAGAGTCTGGGCTTTCCTTCAGAACCACCCCACCCAAACTTCTCATTATATAAATAAAACACTATGGTCAAGGTCAAGATCAGTGTTCAGAAAGCCTCTTCACACCTTCCTTCTTCCTAGGGTCATGCTAACTGTTCTCTTCTGTACCAGCAGGCGCTAGGAGCAGTAGCGTAGTTAGAGACAAACAGCTGAATGTCATCTAAGTTATAACAAAAGCATAGCCAACTCAAACTGGCAGTCACTTTCAAAAACCTGTTAGAATGTTCTGAGGATTCCTGGGATAGGTTATCTAGAGAGGGAGTTGAATCTATTCTTCTTACCGTTTCTGTATTTCTTCTGACTTCCTCTTCCGCATTTCTAGCATCTGTTGTTTCTGCTGCTTCAAGAGGGCTGATGCAGAGATAGACTGGATGGCAGGGGTTGGGTTCCCCATTATACCTAAAACACAAGCCACACACCAGGGGTTGATGGGAGAGGTCTGGGGAATATGGGCACATACACCATGATCGAATACGCAGACTGTACCTGAAGCCTTGGCTTTGGCTAAATGCTTTTTTAAGTTTCTGGCTCCAAATGTAGGCAGGGCCATCAATTCCCTGAACTCCTCTGAGCAAGACAAGCTCTTCTGGGGAATTCCTGAAACATGTAAATATTAATTCTAGAGGATTTAAAATTTTAAATGGTTTGACTTCATGTGACATCACTTTTAAAACTCTATAGTCATAACATAGCTACTGGTTAGTGAATAAGATTGGACACTAAAAGAAAACACAGACTTTTAAACTCAAGGTCTGACTAGTTAGGATAGCAAGGGGATCATGAATATCAAATGGGGCCCACAGATACGCCATTTCTGGAAAATGCATGAGCAAGAGGCCATGCAGGTTACTGGGCACTCTCAGGACCACAGGTATGGGTGACTGGCACTCTTGGACCTAGGCCTATTTTAACAAACGGTATCGAGTAAGATCAGCTGGAAACCTGGCGCTAATGCTGGATACTGAGAGCCTGACCAGCTGCATTTCACAAAGTATATGAAGCTAAGACATGGTTAAGATCAAGTTTCACATTTCCCTTACCACTTGTCACCAAGCTTCTTCCTTTAGCCTATGCCACACTGTCCACTAACCAGGTGATGAGTGGCTATTCATCATTGCGGGTATGAGCAAGCTATAACCATTCTCAATCCCAAATATTGTATCCACTGGAGACAGAGGATGGGTGTAGAAAAATTACCTAATTTTTGTTTTGTTTCGTTGATGACCGAGTTTGTGCCCTTTACAACCAGATTAGTCAAAGTGGTTTGAATCTTCTTCCTAGGAGCAGTAGCTGCTGCCCTGAAATGACAAGAATCATCAAAGCAGAAAGTTACTGGCCTTCAAAAACAAACCATGAGGATTCCCATGCATTTGTTACCAATTGTCCATGTTCCTCAAGCCCTACACAGGCAGGCTTTGCTAGTCATAAGTCAGTAGCCCAGTAGTTCTGGTTTTTACACCAAAACACAGATGGAGAACAAGCAACCTATAGATTTGCCTGAGGCCTTGCCAAAGAAACTTCAAGAAATATGTCAGTACTGTGATACTTTTAAGCCTAAGAATTTGTCTTAAAACAATTAATGACTGCTAAAGTATTTTATTAGAAGCTGGGCAGGGTAGCACATACCTATCCTAGCACCAGGGAGATGGAGGCAGGAGAGTCAGAAATTCAAGGCCAGCCTTGACTGTAAATTGAGTTCAAGCCAGCCTACCCCACAGGAAATCCTGGCTTGAAAAACAAAAAACCTACAATGTTGTTAGAAATACTATTACCACTCACCCACAGGGAATATTTAAAACAACCATATAATGGATACTCTATAGCTACTAAAAATAATGACTAGAGATATTACTAAATATAAAGTGAAAATCTTTGTTGTTTTTAGATAGCCACAGTTCTTTTGTACGTGTTCTCAACTGTCACATGCTCACATGCTATCTTTATGGTAAAATGACAAGACCACACATCATCCATTCGCAGTCAAGGAGCCCTGCAGAGGCCGAGAACACTTGTCCTACCTTACCACACCCCTGTGTGAGCTTCATCACACATGTGCTCAAGTTAAAAGTGATTTGTAAGAGGTCTGCAACCTCATAGATAATAATAATAACAATAATAGTAACAACAACAAATAATAATAAAGGGAATGACTCAAGGGATGTAGGTACTTTTTTGTTTTGATGCAGGAATTCATACAGCCTGAGCTGGGCACAGAGTCCTGGTTCTGCTGCCTCCTCCTCTTGTTTTTTTTTTTGGTTTTTGAGAGAGAGTTCCTTTGTGTAGCCCTGGTTGTCCTGGAACAGCTAGCTCTGGAGACCAGGCTAGTTTGAATTCTGCCTCTGCCTCCCAAGAGCTGGGATTAAAGGCATGCACCATCACCGCCTAGCAATTGCTTTTTCACTTTTATAAAAGGCTTATTTTCATTTTATGTGTATATGCATGTGTCTGAATGTAGGTTTGTGCACAGTGAGTGCAGTGTGCAGAGAGGTCAAAAAAGAGCATGAGATCTCCTGACGATGGAGTTATAGTGGTTACGATATGAGTACTGGGAAGCGAACTCAGGTTCTCTGCCAAACAGCATGTACTCATAATGGCTGAGCCATCTCTCTGGACTGTTTTCTCCATTTGGGACAGGGTCTCCCTATACAGAAAGAACTCATGTTCTTTCTGCCTCAGTCTCCTAAGAGCTGGGACTGCAAGTATGGACCACCACATCTAGGTAAACATAAAGCATGGGCTTTATGTTCAGATCGCCACACCACCCACTTTTTATTCATTCTGAATGTACTCCCCTCTCCACAGGAATGAAAGATGTCCTTAACCACCTTGGCTTCAGCTATGAAAAATGAGGCTAATGAAAGCACCCTAGGACAGTTACAGAACAGTCTAACCACCAGCTTCCTTTTAAGAAACAAGCAAAATCCTTTTCCCAAAGCAGCCCTGGGACATGTCTTACATGGATGCTGCGAAGGACTCAGAAGAAACCCCACCATAGTAGAAACCATCTTGGCACAGCCGTTCTTTGAGGCTGGTGCCTTTTCGGAACTTCTTTGGAATCCGTCCTCCAGAGAAGGTAGACTGCAGATCGGACCGTTTTGCACTAATCTTCTTGTACTGGGCCTGGATGTGATACTGGCAGTATTCACAATCATGCTGCAGGGAAAAGCACCCAGTGAGGACTTGGTCAGCAGGTTGGGAGCAGCGCAGCCCATCTCTCACAGCCTCACAACACGGTGTGCAAGATGAGAAGCTGTGACCCATTTGCTCACCAACCACTACAGCACCCAAAGCTTATCTTTCCTGATTTTTCTCACAGGCAAAAACCAGACTAACAGATCTGAGACCCACCAAATTAACAATCTGTGTACACGGTTCTCCATTCTTCTTCTTGGCTTTACAGGTTCCCAGGTCCATAGCTTCTCCCATAATTAAGACTTTTTGAGGGTGATCAATAGATAAGCACACCTGCAAGAGACAGGTTACGAAAGTGCTGAAGGCCTTTATCATAGGAGTGGGTGAAGGGATTGTTGAAGCCAGAGCTATACAACTGTAGACCGGGGAATGCATAAGACTCATTTAATTGCCTTCTCTCAAAGCAACTTTTCCATCCTCTTGGCTGTCAGAGTCCTGTCTGTCCAGGCTGGCCAAGTGTTCATCCTCAGTCATTGGCTATAGCCCCCTGTTTTTCCAGCAGTCCTTACAGCTAACAATGGTCATATGACTAAGGCCTGGAAAATTAGAGTGAAACAGGAACTGATAGGGAAACTCTTGATTTCTCACTAAAAAGAGACAGAGGCTGGCTCACCCTCCTCCATGCTGCCAATGGTGGTCTCTGAATGACCTTGGCTGACTCAGCTCTCCCAATCCCTGCTGCCAGTCTGCAGGCAGACTTAACAAGAATACAGGCTGAGATGAGAATCAATGTCCTCAACTGCCTGGGCTTTGTCCTTGTTTGCAGCACACGACACCCTGTCACTTGAGATCTGAGGGTCCAGTGGTTACTAGGTAACAAAATCCAGATCAGAAAGTTTTTCAAACTCCCAGCTAGTCATAGTGCAAACTTGGCCACAGGTCTCCACCTATCCTGGACAGTTCTCCTGAGCCTAGTGGGATGAGCACCCAAGGAGCATATGCTTCTATTGATTCTTGCAGCCTGTCTGGAATGGAATGGCTTTGCTTAACTGGATTCACACTCTGTTAGCGCAGTCTGTGAAAAACTCCACACCAGATCTAGAATTTTAGCAGAAAACACCGTGCTGTTGAGAGCCACTCAGCCCAGGACTAGTAACCAGGGTGGGGGGACACTGTATTCTGCTTCAGAGATATTCAGTGTAAAGCAGACATTTACGTGGAAGTCAGAGTACAAACTGGCCCTGCAGGCTTATATATTTGAATGTTAGGTCCCAAACTGCTTGAACTATTTTGAGAAAGATTAGGGCGTTGTGGCCTTGTTGGAGAAGGCATATCATTGGGGTTGGCTCTGAGATTTCAAAAGCCCACACCAGGCCCAGTCTCTCTCTGCTTCCAAGTTACAGATCAGGATGTAAGCTCTTAGCTTCTGCTACAGTGCCATGCCTGCCTGCTGCCATGCTCCCCACATGATGATGGACTCATTCTCTGAGAGTATAAGCAAGGGCCCAGTTAAAGATTTTTGTCTTATAAATTGTCTTGGACATGGTACCTCTTCACAGTGATAAAGAAAAGGTAAACTAAGATACTTATAGAGACACGACATCACTAAAGTAACTATTTCTAAATTTTTTTGGGGGGGGAGAGCAGGGTCTTGCTGTGTACTGGAGGATGATCCAACCTCACCACATAGTCTAGGCTGGCCCAAAACCGTGACCTTCCTCATACCACAGTACTAGACTGAACTTACAAAAAAAACCTGGGCCACAAGATGGTTCAGTGGGTGAAGGAGCTTGCTAAAAACTAATAATCTGAACTCAGTGTTTGGAACTCACAGGGTAGAAGGAGAAAACCAATTCTGCAAGGTCTCCTCTGATTCCCACATGTATCCTCTGACACCCATCCATGCACCTCCCCAACCCAGTCCACAATAAATAAATAAATAAAGGTAGTGAATTAAAAAAATAAAACAAAGAAAAATAGTAGTTGGGCATGGTAACTTACACCTACATTCCTACAATTTGGGAGGCAGAGACTAGAGGTTGTTGATAGTTTAAGACTGACACAGGCAACAGAGAAACACACACACATACAGACACACATAGGAAAAAGAAAACCACTGTCTGACTTGTTATTTTGGTTTTATGGCCTGATATTACCAGTAGTCCAGATTGGCCTTGAACTGGGCTAATGGAAATCCTCTAGCCTTGGCTCTGGACTAACAGGATTAAAAGTATGAGCTATTGCACATCTCATTGTTTATTGTTTAAAAGAAACTCTATTCAAGTTTTTTTGTTATGCACAGCCACATATACTCCCAACCAACAAATGAAGACTTTTCACCATTCTCCATGGAAATAAAGTCTTGGCTGGGTCAGTAGAAAAACCACCCATCGCAGTTCACACTGGTTATCAATTCACCAGGAAGCAGCAGTAACAGAGAAATCTAGGAAAACCTGACTGGGAGAGTTCTAGAAACTTGAGCTGGTGAGATGGCTCGGCAGGCAAATGTGCTGTACAAGGCGGAAGCCAAGTTCAAGTCCTGGAACCCACACAAAGGTAGGAAAGAGGTGACTCCATCTCCACGTGTGAACAGTGTCACACACATGGGTGTTCTCTTCTCTGTTTATAAATAAAATAGCAATAATAGTAAGAGGTCAACAAACTCTGGGACTGTGGCACTAATTCAAAACAACTTAGAATAGGTAGATTCATGGACTACTGGTGAGGAATGTAAGAACCAGAACAAAGTGGACAGAATCAGGTGAAGCCCAGGGGTAGATGAGCACAGATGTTTCTGATTAAACACTAACTGTATCAACCACCAGCCACGACATCCACATGGCATCTCTTACCTCCTCGGAGCCTTCTTTGGGCTTCATGGGATTTGCATTGAGCAGCCCTATCACAGTCCCTTGCTCTGTCTTCCAGAGATCTTTGTGGACTTCTCCAAACAAGAACAAGGATACACATCTCGTCAGGTCACGAAGGTCGTTCAGTTTCCAGATGCTAAATGTTTTCCCCTGGAGTGAACAGCACTACTTTTAATCATTTTCAACCCTGGTTTACAGTGCCTCCAACTAGGGTTCAAGTGACTTATTGTGGAAAAATGTTGGAATATAATTCACCGTAAATAAATGGCTCTCAGAGTACTTTCAAATTCTAAGTTAATCCTTTCTTTGGGCTTTGGTATTTATTACCTGCCTCCTTTGAGAAGAAAAAACAGCTAGGCAGGCCACCAGCAGACTCAGTGGATTGTCTAACTGCCTGATCTAAATAGCAGGGAGGCTAGCACTCCCGTCCAGTGTCACAGATACGTAATTGTGCCCAAACTTTCCACTCCCACCCTAGTAAGACAAGCAGCAGCTATGGTCTCATCATTTCTAATCCTACCACAGGACTAGACACTGGGTAACTAGTTATCAGCCACTATGCTATGAACAGCTATCTAAGTACACTCCTTGCTGGCATGGACCAAAGATCTCAGCACCTCTGAACTGTCATCTTACAACCACAGAGGATCTCCAGGACTTGTAGACTCAGCCTCTCTGATTACTTGGCCTTCTCCATGGGACAGATTACAGTCTCTCAGGGACTAACACAGGTTTCCTTTCAAGCAGTGTCAACTAAAATGCAGTAAGGATGCCTAGACAATAAAAAGTCCAGCAGCTGGCTCTAAGTCGAGAGTTCTTTGCTAATATCAATCCAAAGATGTGCGCTGACTAGAAGTTATTTCAGAAGAAGAGCTGACAGGCACCAGATAAAGGCTGGGAGACCCCACTGTTAGCCTGGGCAGGCGCAGCTAAGGAACCAGTAAAGTAGCTTACACTGTTAGCGCTCTGTGGAGTGGCTTTCCTCAGTATAACCCCAAACGTCACCCAGTCCGTCTCTTCCAGGTTCTCAGTTGCCATCTTCTCCTTAATCTGAGACAGTCTGATCAGTTTTCGACCTGTCATTTTCCTGTTCATTTCTGTAGAGGATACTCGAGGGCGCCTGGGTCAAGTGGGTAATCAATAGGTTATTATTCTGGTAACAGACTCTCTGGCACCTTATCAGGAGGTAAGGGAAACACCAGGAGCAGCAGCCTCTCCAGTGTCTCAGGGGACTTTTGTATAGTATGGATTTAGCATACATTTATTTTTATGTAGTTAGTTTTGATTTCTTGGGACAAGCTCTCACTCAGTATGTAGCCCAGGCTGGCCTAGAACTCATAATCCTATCTCAGCTTAAAGTAAGTCTTTATTTAAGAAATTAAAGTAGAAAAAAAATAATTTTCCAAAGTGAGGATTACTTTTCCCTGGATATAGAAGTTTACTTTATAATCTTTTGTAATCTTATTACAATTATAAGAAGGCATTCCTGTTCTGGTTAATGTGTATCTTTGTTTCATGAGACTGTTTTCACTTTGTAGCTCAGGCTGGCCATGTAGTTACATGCAGGCTAGCCTTAAACTCTCAATTCTCTTTCCTTAGCTTCTTGAGTGTGGGAATTAAAAGTATGAACTATCGCACCTGAACTGTACATATTTACATATTTAAAAAGTCTAGGATCCTAACACTGCACACAACAGTCTAAACTGCATCTATATAAAGATGGAAAGTTTTACAATAAAATCTCTACCACTGTTTTCATCTGTCAATTCCTGGTTAAATATCTATTATCTGTACAACTCCTTTTAAAAGATAAACATCCTTTTGTTGTTGTTTTTGTAGACAGGGTCTCTCACACAGCCCTGGCTGCCAAGGAACTCACAGAGATCCTTCTGAGGTTGCAGGTTGCAGCACCATTCTCCACAGTGCAGCTGACCTTCCTTAAACAGCCCACACCACACTGCACTGAGTTCAAGACAGCACTGCCCCCCACCCCCACCCTGCCCCTAAGCTCCCCAGTGAAGAGCTGCTGCTGCTCTGTGGGTCTGCTGTAGACACACTGCCTCTAGAGGACCCGTCCTCTGACAGGACAAAGAACCATCTATCCGACAAATAAAGGGGCTCAAAGGGATGTTATAGCCGCTGACCTGAGTCGTAGGCCCGAAAAGGCTTCCACGGAGACCTGGGGAACCTGTGGGGCCCGTTCTTCAGAATTCCCAGGGGTTCCTGCACTCTGATTTCTAGTCAGCCCACTGGGTTTGTTTCCAGGAACAGTTTGTGGTGAGGGTGCACTTTTTGACCCTGAAGAGCTGCTTTTGGGCTCTAGAAAATTGGAAATAACTTGTAGTGGTTGAGAGTGTGTACTTGTCCTTGAAGATGACTCTAGAAAATTAACATAAGTGGAGAGAGAATTACTGAAGAGCAAAAAACCTGTTTACAGAATTCTTTTTTTTTTTGATATTTAGTTGATTTTGTTATTTGAAATGGTCAACAGTTAGTTATGTTTAAAATCATGAGAAAAACACATCATCAGGGCTTATCTTTTGATTAGGTTCTCTTGACAATTTTAGCTGCTCATTCTTTTTTTTTTTTTTAAAAAAAACTGTATTTATTTATTTGCCTTGGTATTTGCCTGGAACTGGAACTACAGACAGTTATTAGCTGCCATGTGGGTGCTGGGAATCGAACCCGGGTCCTCTGGAAGAGCAGACGGTGCTCCTAACCGCTGAGCCATCTCTTCAGCCCCGACAATTTTAGCTGCTCATTCTTAAAGGAAAATCAGTAAACAAGGCCTTTTCTGATCCCTTTCTCTCATCCCAAGAGCATTTTAGGGAATAAATCACTTAAACATGTCCACAAACACTGTCATATCAAATACAGTGATACATAGTGTAAATACCATTCAGCTCATTGTAGTTTTGAAGATTAAGCTGCTTTCGTTTTGACAAAATGATTGCAAATGTAACATTTCAAAAGAAAACTCCAAAATGTGGCTTTAAAAAAAAAAAACAATAGTATTGGGGCTGGAGAGATGGTTCAGCGGTTAAGAGCACCGTCTGCCCTTCCAGAGGACCCGGGTTCGATTCCCAGCACCCCCATGGCAGCTAACAACTGTCTGTAGTTCCAGTTCCAGGCAAAACACCAAGGCAAATAAATAAATAAAGTTAAAAAAAATAGTATTTAATCTTCCCTCTATCTGAAGCTGCAGTGAAGACAATGCCATCACAAACTGTGTTTTAAGGATGAATGAAAGCCAGCAATTTCATGGCCTGACAAAAGTTTTGAATATATACAAACAACTTCATCTCTAAATATTCTTTGCTTTACAATTTCTTTAAATAACAGACATGGTACATGTTTATTTTTGATAATTATAAATAAGAGAATTCTTTTTGTAATCAACGTATGGGCTAATTTTTTTGCTGCTGTTTTGGGATTGGGTCTCAGTATGTAGCCCAGGCTGGTCTAGAATGGAGGTTCCTCCAGATGATGGATATATAGGTATGCACCAACATGTCTCGGGCAATCGAATGTTGATGGAAAAGACTAAATCTCTGCAGGGCTGTCCAACAGGACTTTGTGTGGCAATGGTTAGGCAACTCACAAATGCTTTTAACTCCAGCTCCAAGGATCTCACACCTTTGCAGGCATCTGCACACACACAAGCTCACTCTCTCTCTCACACACACACCACACACCAAGAGACAAGGCTGAGCAGTGAGCCCTAGGGAGGCCTTGAGTTCCTTACCTGCAGAAGTCTTGGGCATCCTAGCCACCCGCTTGGCTTTGGGCAAAGCAAGGGCATCAAGTTCTGCAGAAAAACATGCTGACTCCTGAATTTTCCGAACTCTCTTCTCTGTAACAGGGGTCCGAAGAGATGTACCTTCTTGAATGAAAAGAAAAGAAATTAGGAATGCTATAGTTTGGGCGGGAGCTGGATGAAAACAGCAATGCTATTTGTTTCTTAGTAATAAACATGCATATTATTGCTAGAATTGCAGTCACATTACCAGGTGATTCTTGCAAAAGGGCTGCACTTGGAGGCTGTTTAATTGATGCTGCTTTTAGTTGCTCCTGTAAGGATTTCATTTGCTCTTGCAACTTCTTTAATTCATCTGTGAAAGAAAAATATACTAAGAATCAGGGAGGTAGAGTACTGTGTCTGACACAACGCTGGCAGTATTTCTGTTGTCCCTGACCTCCGAGACTCACAATACAATCCTTAGTGGTACCATTGCTGTGATGAAACACCAGGACCAAAAGGAAGCTGGGAGGGAAAGGGTTTATTTGGCTTACACTTGCACAGCACTGTTCATCATCGAAGGAAGTCAGGGCAGGAACACAAAACAGGGGCAGGAATCTGGAGGCAGGAGCTGATGCAGAGGCATGGAGGGGTGCCACTTACTGGCTATGTTCACAAGGCTTCCTCAGTGTGCTGTCTTATAGAACCCGGGACCACCAGCCCAGGGATGACTACACCCACAATGGGCAGGGCCCTTTCCTGTGATCACCAATTAAGGAAATGCCTCACAGCCTGATCTTAGGGAAGCCTTTTCTCAATTAAGGTTCCCTGCTTTCAGATGACTCTAGCTTGTGTCAAGTTGACTTAAACCTATCTAGGACAAATCTCACACTGCAAACTCAGGAATAACTGTTCCAAGAGGTTCTATAGAGGACCAAATGTTTTATCCCTAGAAATCAAGCCTCTGATACTTAGGCTAGCTGAGCAGGTGCATACCTGTAATTCCAGCACTTAGGAGGCTGAGGTAAAAGCCGGGGTAAGACACTGTCTCAGAAAACCCAAAAACAATAAACCAAAAGAGAAATTTGTATGGACACCTATCACAGAAGTCAAATATAATTTACTTCATGAACTGAAATATCAAAACACAATAAATGCTGGGATCTGTATTAGAAGAAACAGTCAACTATGAATTGTATTCTAACTTAAAGATATATGAGAAGGTGGCCGGATCAAGAAGGGTGCGTGCCTCAAAGTGGCAGCTCGGGACAGTCTTGCGCTCAGGCCAACTGTGCAGTAGCTTTGTCCTGGCTCCCGTGAACACAGATCCTATGGAAACATACTCTGTATGAAGCACAGTGTTAGAGCTAATTGTGGAAGACCAACTATGGCTGGCTGACAAGGATGTAAGAAGGACCCTGGACGCTGAAATGCTGATTAAACAACTCATCTAAGTTTAGTCCTGTGTGCGCATGCGCACAAAGGGCTTTGTTGTCCTTTGCTCACTGACTGCTCCTATGGTCTCTCATTGAGCTCGCATATCCTGCTAGGTTCGCTCAGTCATCTGTCTCCAGTTCCTCACACTGCAGTTACAGATACACACCACTTCACTCAGCTTTTAAGAGGACTCAGGTCCTCATACATGTGTTTTACTAACTGAAGTCACTTTCTAGCCTTTTATTTATTTATTTAAAATAGAGCCATTGGTCACCATCCTTGTACCTGCAGTTATTTTAATAAAACCTGTCAAACTTGTGGTCATCTACTTTCTCATGATTAACTGTTTTCTGTATGTGATGTTGTAAATAAAATGACTGTTTTGGCCTATGGCAGACACCATAACAATAGACAAAAAAATTAAAACAAAAAAAAGACAAAGTCAGTCAATCTCCATCCAACCCTCCCAAAAAAACATATAAAAAAATCAAATAAATCATGGGCTGGGTCATGTGACAAATAAATTACTAAAAATAAGTTAAATTAAAATAAAAAAGTAATTAACAATATACATAAGACATAAGCCAAACAATATAAAATTAATATAAACATCTAAATCATTTCTTTAAAAAATAAAAGCCATCAAATGGGCCCAAAAATCTCATACAACAGACCTTGCAACTCCTGATTGGTTTTTTCTTGGCTGGGGGCAGGAACAGGGGGCACTTTGTTTTCAACTTGCAATGCAGGGAGTTCATCATCTGTTAAATCCTCCACATCACCAAAGAGAGTGGCCAAATTTTCCTCCTGGTTTTCTGTCTTTCCTTCTTCTCCATTGTCAACCTCTTCTGTGTATGATTCACCATCGCCATCAGCATCAAAGAGCTCATCAAATTCATCAGGTTCACCGTCTTTCGGAGACAAGGAGTTACTCTCTTCTGAATGACAAGTCAAGGCCGCCTCGTTCTCCTCCAGCAGAGATGTCAGTAGAGACAAGTCATCTTCCGCCACTAGAAGGAACAGGAAGTAAGTCTACCCCAGGCAAAGTGGCAGTGACAAGCGAGCCTTACGAGGTCAGAGGTCAGCACTGCATCGTAATGAGCCTCCAGACCCGTCACTCTGCTGGCTCTTCTGCTGGTCTTCCATCTACTGTCCTGCCAGAGTGCTTCTTAGGAGACCCTGAGTTAGAGGAGAGCCGGGGGTGGGGTGGGGTGGGGTGGGTGGCAGCGGCCGGCACTAGGCTACAACTTTTTACTTACACTACTTTACTAACAAGTCACTTCTCTGTAATACCAACTTACATGGAACCTGACAAATAAGGAATAACTGAAAAACCCTTACACATAGATGGAGTTCAGACCTTACCTACTCTCACTTTTTGTTACTTTTAAATGGGGAAAAGATATATAAACAGTCATCACCCAGAATTTGCTATTAGTAACATTTTTGTCATATTTGCTTTTATTTGGCCTTTAAAGTTAAGTAACACTTTATTCTACTGGTGATTTTGTGTGAAAAATAAAATTAAGAATACATAGTTTTTTTTTGTTGTTTGGAACAAGATCTAGCCCAGATAGCCTCAATGTTTGCTTTTACTTTTCTTGAAGAAGGCAAAATATAATAAACCTGACTAAAAAAACCCGCAGTTTCAGCTGGGCGGTGGTGGTGCATGCCTTTGATTCCAGCACTTTGAGGAGGGGACAGGTAGATCTCTGAGTTTGAAGCCGGCCTGATTTACAGAGCAAATTCTAGGACTGACAGGCCTACACAGAGAAACCCTGTCTCCAAAAAGATAAAAGAAATGCAGTTTCTGGCAATGAACTCAATTATGTAAATGACAAACAAACAATACCCCACAATGTATCCCGGTTGTCCAGGTCCCTTTAGAACCAGCACAAGCATTATGAGCTGCTCCAACTTGAGCTTTGCTAATCAGAACAATATTTCTTTACTGAGATTTTTCCCTGAAAAACAAGCAAAATTAGAAAGAAAGGACTATAAGAACTAAAAACAGAACTAGACTAAAACAAGAAGTCAGACTGTTTATTCAGCTCCACGCCTTGATCTGATATGGACAAGTTACTAAACAACCCTAACTTTGCACTCATCTGTAGTAGAAGGAAGGACCACATGATAGTTCTTTGTGAACCAGAGGAACCAATGAAATTGGAAGGCTTTACCATCCATTGTCAGAATAGTGGAGATGAGCAAGTATGAGGGTGAATCCGGTCAGTCGCCCAGGAGATGATTAATGAAGAGTCAAGGCTGTGGAAAAACCAACATTAGAACATCACCCTTGAGTTCTCTCTCGAAGCACATCCAACACAACCCACACCCCACATTCTGTGGACTTTAACCCTGAAGTGCACTCAGCACCTGGCCTTTCTCATCCCCCTCTCCCATTACCAACAGTTCATAGCATCATCCTCCTTGCACATAAATAAGCAATGTTCTTCTAATTGACTTCACACTGTGGTTACAGAGACTCAGCTAAAGTGCAGTGTAGGGTGTGAGATAAGACTACAGAGTCAACAAACTGTGAACAAAACCTACTCAGGTTGGCATACATTTTAGGGCTAGTATCCCATTTTATTATTATAAGGCATTTGAGGTTTACTTGATTATTGCAGCTTTGTATGAGATTCTACAGTTTTACCTTGAGGTAGGGACTTAATGCCACACTAGTTAGGGAAGCACGGAGGAAAAAAAAAAAAAACAATTAGGATAAAAGGCTAACACTGAAGCCAGGCATGTATCAAACACCTTTAATCCTAGTACTGGGGAGGTAGGAGTAGGTTGTCAGAACACAGTCAAAAGAATGATGAATGATGAACAATGCCTTGGGGAACTGTGAGAGAAGATCCAGGAAAAGAGGGAAAGGGCCTTTTACCACAGGTGCATTGTGTTCCCTGGATTGTTCTTGGAAGTGATTTCTCTGTGATTTTCTGACAAACACCTGCGTTTAATTTATAAAGCATGTTTGTTCTTATTGAATGTTGCAACATGGCTATAGAACCGATCTAGTCAGTGTACCCTGAATGGGATATGGCCTTCTGACTTGCTTTTGTGCTTTCCCAGATCTAATCTATAGTGTGAACCAATGTTTAAATTGGTCTGTTCCGAGAAAGTTTTGGGAAAGGTGTACTCTTCATATTTAGCATGTATTTACTGGCTTTATTTACATGTTTTTCTGAACTCAAACAACCTTCCTTGAATCATTTCTTTCTTTGTTATATTCACGTCTAAAAATACACTGAAATTGAAGTAAAATCATCTGCAGCATTAGACTGTAGTCCAGCCCATTCTTTAAGGCCCTCCAATCCCAGGTCTCCCAGACACATCTACATAGGTTGACCAAAGGTCAACAGAAGGTGGATCTCTGATTTCTTGAGGCCCGCCTGGTCTACAAAGTGAGTTCCAAGAGACAGCCAGGGTTACATGGAGAAACCCTGTCTTGAAGAAAAACAAAACAAAGGGAAGGCTAACACTGCACAACTCTTCCTGTGTTTTGAGACAAACTCATTGTTTAGACAAGGTCAAACTTAAATACAACTCAGGTTGGCCTCCTACTCATGAGACTGTTGTGATAATTAAAATGAAAAATCCTTCCCTGCTCCTTGCCCCCTTTCCCTTCTGTGTGTGTGGGAGTGAGCCCAGGGCCTTATACTAGGCAAACGGTCTACACCTAGCCTGCCCCTTCACTGTCAAGCTAGCTGGCCCAGAACTTGCTATGTAGACCAGGCTGCTTCAAATTCATAGTCTGCCTGTGTCACCTGGCTACACCTCAGTGATTCTTAGAACTGTGTCCTATTACTTAAATTTGCTTTTGCTATAATATGCAACTTTAGTAAGTCAAAATATTAATTATATACTTTATCTTCACTCAACAAATATTTGAGGTGTCATGTCAGCTGCTGGGGTATTTTTAATTGTAAGTTTCCTGAGGGCTAGGAGCAAAAACTATCTTGCTCATTCCTAACAGTCTCCTGCCATGCTTCCCCAAACCAAAACAGTATACCCTTCTGGTCCTGACCATCAGGGCATCCTAAAAATACTATGGCTCCTCTACCCCCTTAGACAGCATCTCTCACTATAGCTCTGGCAGGCCTCAAATTCACAGAGTTCAACTTGACTCTGTCTCTCAAGGGCTGCAATCACCCCCAGCTAACCATCCCTTTTGTCAGTGATATTTTAGAAAAATAAATCAGGCCATAAAATTCTTTTACTTGAAACATTCTGGCGATTCCCATTATCCTTAGAACAAAGTTTACAAATCCCATGAAGCAATGGATGCTTTTTTCTCGTTTTATTTCCTCATCTTTTCTGTGTTTACTCCATTCTAAATCCTCACCCTGAAAAGCATCTTCCTGCTAGATTAGCTTACTTTCAGCTTCTTGTAGCATAGACTGCTTTCAGGCTTCAAGCACTTTGTCTAGAAAGCTCCCCTGGAGTTCTTTCTCATCTCCACTTAGGTAATTTCTGAGCCTTTCTAGTCAGCCATATAGTGTAGGTCTCTTCTAGAACCCTCTTTGTCCCAGTCACCGCACATCTGTCCACTATTGTGTGCTTATTGTCTGGATCCTCTTTAGAGTGCAAGCTTCGGAAGGGTAGGGCAGATACTACGTGTCTCTTTCCGTAGTAGCCCGGATAAAGTTTGCATTCATTAGGGGTCGGAAAAAGAGGAGTCATTGGGACGGCGAGCATTTTAAAATGGTGCTCTTTAACCCTAACAGTATTCGGTGGGTTATTAAAAAACAAACAAACACATAAAACAGGGCACGTACGATGAAGGAGGGGTTCAGAGTTCAGAGAACGCGGAGGTGGATAAGCGGGGTGGTGGTGGTGAATGTGGACAAAACTGTCATATTCACGTGTGTATTCATAAAATTGTCAAAGATACACTTTATATATATAAGTGAGCTCTCTTAAAAAGAAAACAAACCCAAACAGGCTCCTTAAGCACACGAGCCCGTTCCAGCCCCGGCAGAGCCTGCTCGCCTCACCCGATCTCGCCGCCTGTCCCCGCTCAGAACTTGGCGCCTCTCCCCCTTGGACCTCCGTTCCTGCGGGACACCCAGAGTCCCTCACACGCGCAAAGCCCACGGCTACTCACCCAAGACCCGGTCCTCCAGCCGATCCACACATGAGCGCGCCAAAAATTACAGCTGGACTCCGCCCAGCTCTGACGTCACGCGTTTCTCTGTGGCGGACGCTCTGATTGGCTACACCAGGAACTGAACGCTAACAATGATTCTGAGAGGTGGGAAGAGAAACCCTCCGCCTCTCAGTAGAGCAATCTGACTGGTGTATTGGCGTACCAGGCGCCATCTTTGTTATGGGCAAAGAGCTTCCGGTTGGTGAATCCTCAGGTTCCTGTAACTAAAATAGAGAGCCTAGCGCCCCTTAATGTTGTTACTTATTCCTAAACTCCAGGGTTTACCACTCTCCGTTAAGTGGAGGTTATAAAAAGACTTAAGTACAGAAGCCTAGACTTCTACCAAAGATGCTCAATCCTTTCCTGACAAGTTTCCCTGATTTGTAACCAAATGAATCTATCGAAGTTTGAACCACTTTGCTGACGTTGTGTCCCGTTTAGGTATTAGGATTTAAATAGAGAGACGAAAGCTTCTGATTTTCACTGTCTGACATAACAGGAACTAACATCTCATTACGTTTTGTTTCACCACCTCTAAAACGAGAGAAGGCTATATGATATTTTTGGACTCAGAACCAACATACCTAGAATAGAGCAGATCTGGGGAACTAAAACATGTCAGAGTTGAGAATAATTTATTAGATCGTTTTTTAGTAAAATTGAAACTTTTTGTATTTACATTCTAAAATGTGTTTATACATGGTACTAAGAAAACTTTCCAAATGTAGAGTATTTAGCCTCCATAATAAAAAGGACTTCCATGAACAATTTTGGTGTTTGAGACAGGGTAGCTCCATGTAGCTCTGACCTGGACTTTCTATGTAGATCAGGCGAGCCTTGAACTCACAGAGATCCATATATGCCTTTGCCTCCCACGTGCTAGAATTAGAGTGCTGGGGTTAAAGGTGCTAGTCTGCATGTCCCCCTTGCTCTTTTACAACACTGTGTAGCAGGGTCTGGTGTGGTGCCCTATGATTCCTCTGCTTTTCCCTTTTGTGCTGATAATTGAATTTTGGGGTTCATGTATGCAAGCTCAGTCCTCTACCACTAAGCTATATCTAAATCCCTGGCCTAGAATTTTTGAAACTTTTGGCCTCAGCTTCCAGAGTGTTGGGATTACAAGCTTCAGTCATCAATCACATCCATAGTAAAGTGACAGTATTCAGAGACTGAATTCCTCCAATGGGTTTTAGATAAGACTGTATCTCTATTCATAATGTTTAAGTTCATTTTTTAAAGGATAATTAAAACCACATTCAAGATGATTAAAAAAACAAAGAATCCTGCCATGTACATAGATTTTTTTTATCTTGTACCATTGGAGTATTAATGCTCCATTCATGAATTCTGTCTCATTATTATCAGAGTCTATGCTACTGGCCCAAGGTTAGAAGTAATGCCAGCATGAAAAATTTATAGCAATGAAAAGACTGCAATAATTTGATCAATTAATTTTTTTTGGGGGGGGGATCGAGACAGGGTTTCTCTGAGTGGCCCTGGCTGTGCTGGAACTTACTTTGTAGGCCATGCTGGCCTCAAACTCAAGATCTGCCTGCCTCTGCCTTCCAAGTGCTGGGAAAAAGGTGTGTGTCACCACTACATGTCTAGATAGACTAACTCTTGTTGGTATTCTAAAGTGCATTTTCCCCCTTAACTTCACAGGTAACCTTTGCTCTCCAGGCAATGTGAGGAACAGGAAGCAGTAACAATCTAAGTGCTCAAGTGCAAATGGATGTGGAGAACTGGACAAACTGTATTGAAATTGGTTGTGGCAATTTTGAAGAAAGAGGAAGTATTGAAAAATAAAAGTAGATTCAGAATCCATTGAATATGAGATATCAGGGAGAGAGAAAGGGGGCAGAAGAAAGTTCAACAGAAGCTGGTTGATTAATTTCTGACCCACGCAACAGGGTGTTTCTTGAAGTAATGCACTTTAGTGGAGAACATGGGAAGTACAAGTTTAATGGGGATAGGGTCTATTTTTGGTTTCAGAATGGCATATGTGGATGTTAGTCAGACTTTTCATGTCTGTGACAAAATACCTGAGATAGCTTAGGGCAGGAGAGATTTTGGTTCTGTTGTTTCTAGACCGTGGTGGGGACACAAAGGTGTGTGTAGATGAGGCAGAGCATGAAGGAGGGGTGTGGTGTGGTGAGCTGCTCATCTCATGGCATCCAGGAAGCAGGATGACAGAAAGACCAAGAACAAAGTGACCATTCCTGCCCTCAGTGACCCACTGCCTTCCAGAAGTTCCACCATATCCCAGTAGTCTATTAAGACATGGGATGCATCAATGGATTAATCCTCATGTTCTCAAAGATCCTCTTCTGAACATCACTTCTACTAGGGGCCAGGACTTCACTACTGGAATCTTTTGGGGAGGACACTTTATGACGAAGCCATAACCCTAAGAAAGAGAATGATGAAGAGAGGATCAGGAGCAGCTTGCTTCTCTTCCAAGGAGGCACTGATGAGAGACCTTATTCTCTTTAGAAGAAAAATTGGGGCCCACATATCAGCTTTAAAATATTACAGGGTGGTTTTTTTTTTTTTTAGGGTCTTGCTGTTTATCCCCAGCTGGCTCTAAACTCCTCCTAGTCCTCTTGCCACCAAAGTGGTGGCATTACAAACAGGGATGCACCAGGTAGTGGTTTTTAATTTTTTTGCAGGAGTGGGTGGGTGTGTTGGGTTGGGGGAAGACAGTGCTGGAGGTGCTCACAGATCTCTTTGAGAAAGTAATAAAACTAGTAGGTTTTTCTTTCTTTCTAGAAAAATATATACTGTCAACAGTTTGCTGGAGAGATGGCTCAGAGGTTAAGAGCCCTGGCTGCTCTTCCAGAGGTCCTGAGTTCAATTCCCAGCAACCACATGGTGGCTCACAGCCATCTATAATGAGATCAGGTGTCCTCTTCTGGCCTGAACACTGTATACATAATAAATAAATAAATAAATAAATAAATCTTAAAACAAAAGAGTTTGCATGCTATCAGAGGTTCACAAACTTTCTGGAAGCCAGTCCAGATTCCTCTGAAAGCCTGGCAGTGGTGGTACACACCTTCACTCTCAGCACTCAGGCAGATCTGTTAGGCCAAGAGGCCCTGGCCCAGGAGCCTCTGGTACAGAAGGTCAGAAACAGGGAGGAGGAGAAACCAATGACCAGAACAGCCAGAGTGGGTAGAACACAGTGGATAGGACAGCCTTCATCCTGACAATCCCACCTGTCATGTGGTCCTGCTCTCACACTTATTTGAGGGTGATTACATTTGTGTGGGTTTATTTCTTTCAGCGTACACCATTCTTGTATTGTTTGTCTGTTTCATTGCCAATACTCTAGTCTTGATTGTAGTTTTCCAGTGTATTGAGGTTGTTTGAAAAAGGCACGCGCGCACACACACACACACACACACATACACACAGTGGTTAATGTCCCAACATTAATAGTGAATTCATATCAATAGCAAAACAGCAGCAACAATCAGAAACTTATCAATGTCTTTGACTTCATTATTCAATACTGTATTGGCTATTTCAGATATTTTTATAATACTTTCCTATTTAAAACTGAGATGTCATTTTGTTGATATCCACAAAACAGCTTAGTAGGATTTTTATTGAAATTACATTGAGTTTATAAATTAAGTTAGAAAACCTGACATCTTGAAATTTATATATATGATTTTTTTTTAAATTTCATACATGAATAAAGTCTTCATGACTTTTTCTTATTCCTGCCCTTACCTGTTGCACTACTTTCCAACTAATCCTCCTGCTACAGGCATGTCTCAATGAAACCATTGAGTTTCACTAGGGTTGCCTACAGGAGCACAGAGCAGAGTTATTTACTAATATGTAGGCAGCTCACCAGTGATTACACTAGTAAGGAAAATGACCCCCCCCTTCCTCTGGCAACCTGTTAACTGTCAATAGCTCGTCAAGGACAGGCAGGGTATTGTGAGCACTTCCCTCACCCATGGAGGCATGTTGATGGGAGTACTGTGCAGGTATCGACACTTACTGTGAGTTCAGGCAATGGTCAGAATGTCATAGCACCCCTCCCTACCTTCTTGCTTCCCCTTAAGATATTCCCTAGGCCTTGGATTAGGTAATACAGTTGTTCTGTTTAGTTTGGGTGCTCAACAGTCATTCAACATCAGTTACTTATTAAAAGTAGAAGAAAAAATAAAAACAAGTGAGCTGCTATGTGGGTGCTGGGAATCGAACCTGAGTCCTCTGGAAGAACACTCAGTGCTCTTAATCACTGAGCCATCTCTCCAGCCCCATAAAAACAAGTGAAACTCTACATCAGAATAAAAGAAGTCTGATTGGCCAAAGGAATAATCAACCAAATTGAAAGGACCATACTATAGAATGATAGAAAATGTTTCATTGCAAAGCAAACTCTCTCTCTCTCTCTCTCTCTCTCTCTCTCTCTCTCTCTCTCTGCATTTACAAAGTGGTTAATGTTTAAAATATCAACAACCAGGAATAGAACAAAACCCAATATTGCAATTTAAAAATGGGCAAAGGACTGGAGTAGACATGTCTCCAAAGACAAGTGATCAACAGGTATATAGAAGATTTAAAAGAACTGACCACTGGGAAAACACAAATCCAAATGACAGTAATATATTATCATCTGTTAAGATAGCCATTATGAGAAAAAAGAAAGAAAACAGTAAATGTTAATAAGAACGTGTGTTGGCCAGGCGATGGTGGTGCACAACTTTAACCACAGCACTTGGAAGGCAGAGGCATGTGGACCTCTGTAAGTTCAAGGTCAGCCTGGTCTACAGGGTAAGTTACAGGACAGGCTCCAAAGCTGCAAAAAGAAACCCTGTTCCCCCCAAAAATAAAAAGAATAAAAAGAGGATGTGTGGCTGGTGAGATGGCTAAATTGGTAACATGCTTGCTGTGCAAGCTTGGTGCTTGAGGGATTTGCTGAGAGTAATTTTGATTGCTTGACTGGATTTTTTTTTTTTAAAAAACATTTATTTTTATTTTATGTGAATTGGTGTTTTGCCTGCATGTATAACTGTGCAAGGGTGTCAGATCTTGGAATTACAGACAGTTGTTAGCTACCATGTGGATGCTGGGAATCGAACTCAGGTCCTCCAGGAGAACATCAGTGCTCTTAACAGCTGAGCCATCTCTCCAGCCCCGACTGGATTGTTAAGAACTCTGGAGATTAGTAGTTCTCTCCCTGAGTTTCCAGACAGGTATAGACTGGCGTTAAACATAAGCAGCATTCCTGCACAGGTCGGGAAGGGAGCCCCGTGGGATCAAGCATCTCTCCTCTCTCTCTCTCCCTCCCTGTCCTCCCATGGTGTGAGCTGCCCAGATCACACACATTCCTAGCAGGGGGGCCCAAACCTCTGAAACACCAAGCCAAAAGAAAACTTTCTAACTTTTCAGTTTTCTGTCATATATTTTGTCACAGCAACGAAAGTCTGATAAGCACATGGAGATAAACATGCTACTAACACACATGAATGATGACTATTCAGGAGTAAAAATAACATGCATAAGTCAGAACTCAGAAAGGAGGCAAGCGAATTTCTGTGAGTTTGAAACCAGCCTGATCTACATAGTGAGTTCCAGTGCAACAAAGGCTACATAGTGAAAACTGGTCTTAAAAAAACAAGAAAAGAAAGAAAGGAAACAGCACACCCAAAGCTCCTATGTCTTGTAGCTAACTGGTAACATGGAAACAGGCCTTAGAAAAGATTAAATAAATCAGATAACACACAGCAAATATTTACAAGTTGTTTACTAAACTGGTGATGCCCTTAAAACCACACAGTCTTAATATACAAATTCTTGTAGTCACTATTCTGTACAGTAGATCACTAAGGCTTATCCCTCCTGAGACTTCGTACCCTTTGATCAACATCTTCTCACCCTTCCCACACCTTCCCTTATGTGCTGCTGACCATCATTCAGTTCTCATCATCTCTGAGTACAATTTTTTCACAGTCCACATATAAGTGAGATCATGTGGTATTTATGACACGGGCTTATTTCACTTCACATTATGTCCTCCAGGTTTATCTATGTTAAAGTGTTAAGATTTCCTTCTTTTTAAAAGCTGAATACTACTTCATTATATATGTGTATTGCATTTTCTTTATCTAGGTGAATGCACATCTAGGTACTCTTAGCTACTCCAGAAAATGCTGCTACAAAGATGCTATACAGACATCTCTCCAACTGTCTTCATTTGAACTTGCCTTAATCTGTAATCCTCTTCTTGATCAAACAAATGTATCAGTCATAGTCTTATTCAGAATCTATTTGCATTCTTACGTCACAGTTTGGATTTATCAGAAAATTATACTTAAACCAAATGAAAGGTTTTCCCAGTAACTTCATTGTGAAACCATTCGGTTTCCTCCTCTATCTGGGACACTGTAGAAATCTACTTTATCTAGTATAAAACAGTAAAGAAATTTATGCTATAAGAAAAGAAAAAATTTCATTGTTATTTTAGAAATGTCGTTAACAAACACTGTCTCTGGGGTGAAAGTGGGGGTGCAAACCTAACCACAGCTGAACCAGTACAGTGCTCTATAGCTTGGAGTGTGGGAGACTGTTCAGACATAGAGCTGACTTGGATAGTATGTTCCCTTGAGATAAATCAACTGTTTTGATTCTATCTAAATACACATGTGTGTGTTTTAACCAGAGATCTTAAGTAAACAGAAACCAAGCAGACCTTCTCAAATGTTTTAGGACTCAATACTGTTTACTTACTTTTCTGATTTGTTTAGTTCTGGCTAACCTTTTTTAAACAGAAAATATAGTAAATTCCCATTTATTCTACATCGCCTGGCTGGCCATGAGCTGGAGATCTGTCTCGGTTTCCCATGTGCTGGATTTGCACTATCATGCCTGACTCTGTTCACCATTTTAGCAGGAATCTCATTTGCACATGTACTGTTCCTCTATGAAAAGGACCTGCTCCTGTTTATCATTAATAAAACACCTCAGCATTTAAGGTTATATTAAGCTAAATGAGCTTAATATAGAATGTACATACTACAATGTTAACTGGTCATATATGAGCCATGGGACAGACTTGTAGCAAAATTTTATTTTGTAGTAACTAATGTTTGTAAGCTTTTACTTTATTTGGAAAAAAATAGCTGTCCTATTTAAATGAAACTATGCTCTGTACTAGCTCATACACCTCCAGTACAAAAAAGACTGAAGGTGTCGCCACACTGTACAGCTGTAGGAAAACACTCTATTCCTGAGCCACATCCCAAGCCCACACCTGGCCTGATATCAACAGAAAGATCACAGTGTTCTGTCAGAGAGCCACAAGGTAACTTCCAAATAATTACACATAAAACAACAAAATGCCTGCAGGGTGAAGATTTGTCTAGAAAAATACTCCAGATAGTTTCCTGATCATTTTGTTTTCTTGCCTTGTAAAGTTCTAAACATGTCATTCTGGCTGACTGCGCTCAGTGACTCTTGGGAGCGAACATAAAAACACTGACTTTCTTATTGGGAGGGAGATAACTAGATTCTAATTTGTGAGTTCATGTCAGTCCAAAAGATGCTCTCCTTAGGACCAGTACATTTTCTTTCTCCTGAAATAAGGATAATGTGGCAAGAATATTTGTGTGACAACAAATAAGACAGAAGTACAAGTCTTGGAGGAGAAAATCCGGCATTTACCAACAGTTTTAGGGAGTTGAAATAACACTCAAATGATGCAGTCCATGACATGGATCTGTAGTGTGTCAATGTCTGGCAGAACTTCTCCGCATTTGGGGCAAGAGTGAATTGGAATACTCCGTGGCTGCTGTTGTCTCCAGCTCATGTCCTCAGCTCCTGGAAATAAACAAGTGATAGGCACCATTAGCTCTGCCTTGAGAGCATTTTAGCTGAAATTTAGTGACACAGTTAATTAATGTGAGCATCTGTTAGATTTCGTAATCAGTATCTGCTGGGATACAAATGCATACTTTTGGGTCATTAGTGAAAATTGTGACTGTGAACACAGAGAAAGCTACAGAGAGTAACTTATTTAAATCACTTCTCAAGTTCAAGGTCTGTGAAAACATAGTTTCGGTTCTAGGTATAGGACAAGACACATTCTTTTAAGAATTACATCCACATGAGTAAGAGATGGATGAGGATATAAACAAAAGAAAGAATGATTAAACAACCTGGGAGAGGTTTCTTGGAAGGACATGCCTATTCTCAGAAGCAGACAACAATCTCCTTTAGTTGGTAGATGATGAACCTCCCAGGATATATGAAAGTACCACTCTGTGCTGGAATATCAGTGAGGTGGGGAAGCCAGGTGCAGCCTCAGGCAGTCGGGTTCAGCAGGAGTAAGAGGAGGGCCCCCGGCTCTGCACAAGGCCTTGTTATGTGGGGTATGCAGCGCCTCTCCAGAGGCTCATGCACTGGTCCTACTGCAGGTGGAAAGGCTGTGGGACCTTTAGGTGTAGCTTATCTGGACAAAGTAGGTCACTGTGTGTGTGTTGGGGCTCTTCAGTACCCTGACCTTGTCCTCTTGTCTCTGCTTCCTGTCCGCCACCATGTGAAGAGCCTCCTCCTCCACATGTTCCCACTGACATGATGTTCTTCACAAAACATACTTGAAATGGATCTTTGATCAGAAAGATTTGTCATTGATGCTGAAAAGTGCTTCTGTTTCCAGGCATCTTTAAGTCACCTTTATGGACCACATTTTTGGCTTTTTAGAGTCTTACACTAGTAATTGGTTCAGTGCCCAAAACATCATTTTTGGAATACGACAAAGAAAATGACCTCTAACGTGTTTGCTTCAAAGCACATTACTTGAATTTATGACACAGAAAGTTACTGTATGGGTTTTGGTAAGCAAATTTAGGACACTTTTATTGATTTATTTGCAATACTGAGGGTCAAACTAGGGCCTCAGGCATGTTAAGCAAGCTCATTATCACTGGATCAAAAAGTGTGGGGTGTGTGAGGAGGGTATAGATGTTTATATGCACATATATGTGTGGGTATGCTCAACTGGGTGTACATCTGTGAAGGGAGGCCACAGGTTGACTTCTTGAGACAGATTAGCCTTTATCCCAGATGCTGAAAGTGGCCCAGGTTAATATTGTGTCAGGACATGTGCAATTTATCTCCTCTGCACATGCTCCATGAATGCATATGTTTGTTTGGGTTTATTTTGTGATTTAGAGTTTTTATTTTTAATCAGCAATACACATATATGTAAAATATTGATTTTGTAATTTTTAAAAAAAAATTCATTGTGTGTGTGTGTGTGTGTGCTGTAATGTGTTCAGGTGCTTGCAGAGATCAGTAGTCAGATCCCCTAGAGCTGTGGTTATAGGCAGTTGTGAATGACCTGATGTGGGTGCTGGGAACTGAACTTGGGTCCTCTGAAAGACCAACAAGTATTCTTAGCTGCTGAGTCACCTCTCCAGCTCTTTTATCAGTCCATATTAATTATTCGGAACAGTGGGTTTCACTGTGATACTTTCACATATGTGCATTAATCTGTTTTATTTTGTTTTTTTTTTGAGAAAGATATCGCCCAGGTTGGTCTGGAGTTCTCAATCTTTTTGTCTCTGCCTACCAAATATTAGGATTACAGACATACATCACCACACTTGGCTGCTAAACTTATTTTTAACTTATTTTCCTATAAATAAACTTTGCTGGGCAGCATGGGGAGAAGGGAGGGACAGAGAGGAAATATAAAATGAGGTTTGGAGACACAACCCCAGATTTATTAGCTTACTGTATATGCTAATGCTTCTTTGCTGGTGATTAAAGTGCAATACTACATAGGTAATCAGCTGCATGTGTGATGATGGGTTGTCTTTGTTATCTTGCCACAGTAGGCATCAATCACCCTGGAAGAGAGTCTCATTAGGGACTATCTAGAAAAGGTTGGCCTGTGGGGATTTTCTTGATTATGTTGATTATGTGGGGAACCCACTGTGTGGAGCCCCATTTTTGGTTAGGTAAGTGTAGAGAGAGCTAGCTGAGATTTTGGCATACATGCAATAAATCTTTTCTGCTCTTGACTGTGGCTGTGATGTGACTGCTTCAAGTTCCTGCTGCCTTCATTTCCATGCAATGATAGATGATAGCCTACCTGAAAATGTGAGTTAAAATTCACCCTCTCCTAAGTAGCTTCTTGTTGGGAGATGTTATCACAACAACAGCAACAAAGCTGAACAGAATGTGAAAAGGAACTTGGGATGTTCTAGTACTTAACCTTACTTATGCCTGTGAAATTTAAGGTGACATCTCATTGGTAGATCATTACCATTAACTTTTTTCCTGGCTATCCTAGGCCTTTGAATTTATTATTATTTCCTTTGTAGAATCAAAGATAATACTTCCCTTATGATGACTTACTATAAATTCCAGAACATTGTTACCCATGTAGTAGCACTGCATAATAAATCTAGCCCCATGCATTTCAGATCTGGACTGTCTAATATTTTATGACATTTGGGTTCAATTTCTAGCATCACAAACAAAATAAAACAAAGCAAACACATTCTAAATAAATGCAAATAGAGGCTCAGAATGAGTTGGAGGGTGATTCAGCTCAGTGAATAGTACACCGGAGTGACATGGCTTTCTATGACTGGGGAAGAGTCTATACTGAATGAAATGAGAGGGTATTGGAGCTTGAAACTCTGGGAAAATAAGAGGTGCTGTAATTTGACTGGTTTGATTTGGGATCCGTTCTCTAAAATGCACTGGAGTTTTCCCTTGAGAACCTACCTCATAAGTGACTCACCTCTTTGAAGTAGGTAAGCCTGCTGGTCAGAGTCACTGGTTCTTGCCCCATGACGGCTCTGCATTTCCATCAAGGATTGCCTACTGGGATCAAAAGCAATATGCCTTGTGATGGACTATAACTTTGCAACAGGACACCAGTAAGCAGCACATAGAATTGTGAGAGTGGGAAATGAGTCAAAAAACAAGACTGAAGTTCGTAAAAACCAGTATTGACTTGAGAATGTAGCTTAGTGTCAGAATGCTTGCCTAGCATGCACAAGGCCCTGAGTTCAACCTCCCAATGCTATGACACAAAACTAAGCCACTCAGGACTAATTTGATATTCTCATACACTCCCTCTCCCCCTGGGGGGGTGTTTATCTGTGCTGTAGCCCTGGCTCTCCTGGAACTTAGTGCTCTGTCTGCCTCTGCCTCCCAAATGCTGGGATTGAAGGTATACCCTATTGCCACCAGGCTCTGACTTTTTTTTTTTTTTTTTAATTATTTTATGGGCATTGGTGTTTTACCTACATGCATGTTGAATCTCCTGAAACTGAGACAGCTATGAGCTGCCATGTAGGTGCAGGGAATTGAACCTGGGTGGTTTGGAAGAGCAGCCAGTACTCTGAACCCCTGAGCCATGTCTCCAGCCCCTCTAACTTAATTCCCAACTATTACTAATACCAGGACAGAATGTGACAAAGACACTAAACAAGCCTTTTTAAAATCAGGAAACAACTAAACTCTCTATTGATAGCAAACTGGATCAGAGAAAAGTGGCATATTGTTAGGTCAAGACATTACAGAGCAATTAAATAGAACAAATTATTTCACTTGCTAAGAGAAAAAAAATAACAAAACTCAAAAGCCCAACAGGGTGATAGTGGGGCACACTTTTTAATCCAGCATTCAGGGGGCAGAGGCAAGGAGATCTATGTGAGTTCAAGGTCTACTGGTCTACAGAACTTGTTCCAGGACAGCTAGGGCTACACAGAGAAATCCCATCTCAAAAATCCAAACCAAACAAAGCAACTAACCAACCAACCAACAAAACCCCTCATTTCCTAAAAAAAAAAAAAAAAAAAAAAGAATTAAATCATAAAAATGTTCACAATAACATTATAAACAACACTGAAGAACAGTATCTGTAATAATCCTTTTGTAATTTAAGCACAGAAAAAAAATCAATGTTATATTCCTTAAAATAACACCATGTTGGGAGCTGGAAAGATGGTTCAGCAGCTGAGAGCATTTATACTCTGAGAGGACCTGGGTTTGGTTCCTAGGACTAACACAGTGACTTACAACTATCTGTAATGCTAATTCAGAGGATTAGACATCCTCTTCTGCTTCTATTGGCAGCAGGCACCCATGTGGTACACATACATACATGTAGGCAAAAAAACACTCATACGCATAAATAAATCTTAAAAAACTGGCTAAAATACCACGCAGAAACTGTGTGCATATCTATATGTAAAATTATAATACAAATGGTGTAGTTACTCACCAAATTCCTGATTTTACAAAGTAAGGGAAGGGGGTGATATACTGAAGGATGGGGAAACAAAAGGGAGTCTTTTTGACTCCCTTTGTGCTTGGGGCTGGTGAGATGGCTCAGCGGGAAGAGACACTTGCTGACAAGCCTGAGTTCAGTCCCTGGGACCCACATGGTGCAAGAGAACTGACTTCTGCAAGTTGTTCTCTAATCCCATCCACAAACCGTGGCAAGCATCACACATACATAAATGTAATCAAAGTTGTTTAAAGAAAAAATTTAAAAAAGACTTGAAGCAAATGAAACAGTTCATCTAGAATGATACACATATCACTTGTGTTATTTTATTTTCTATATAAACATCCCTTAAGACCTCTCCCGATAAGGCACACAGACACATGGTGCATGTCTAATTTCCCAGCAGCACTCCAGAAGACGAGACTGGAGGACTAGTCTGAAGTTATCCTGTAGCACATAGCAAGTTCTAGGCTAGCCTGGGTTACAGGATATGACCTGCCTCAAAACAAACAAATAAAATTTAAAAAAGTTTTTAATGTCAGTATTTGGTATTTTTTAAAAAACATAATTTTGGCCAGGTAAGACACTGGGATGCAGAATGTTATTTTTATAGCTTATTTCAAAGCAAGGAGGTTGGCCGGGTTCCTCCAGGCTTCTGTTAGCTTTGCTCTCAGGTGAACTAAGTGAAACATGAAGAGCTGAGGTGTAGGGAGAGCGGCTCTCAGATATGAGTAAGGGCCTGACTCCTCTAGTGAACCTCTGTCAGCGCTGGGCTGTGGGCCTGACTCCTCTGGTGAACCTCTGTCAGCGCTGGGCTGTGGGCCCGACTCCTCTAGTGAACCTCTGTCAGCGCTGGGCTGTGGGCCCGACTCCTCTAGTGAACCTCTGTCAGCGCTGGGCTGTGGGCCCGACTCCTCTAGTGAACCTCTGTCAGCGCTGGGCTGTGGGCCTGACTCCTCTGGTGAACCTCTGTCAGCACTGGGCTGTGGGCCAACTCCTCTTGTTTTATCTTACCTGCCGTCATCCTCAAAGTCATTGTTCTCTTTGAGCAAGATTGCCAGCTGCAAGGCCAGCTGCTCCTTTTCCTCATGAATCTTCTCTCTTGCTGCTCTTTCAGCATGAAAATCTGAACAGTACACCTCCATCTGTTAGAGGAAAGAAAAGGTAAGTAAGTTACCATGGAGATGAGCACGGATTCAGGCATGATCTGAACCTGACCTCCGAAGGCAGGGTCAGTGCTGCACCTGTGGACAGGATTTGGGAATAACATGGAGACTTCTGCTGCTGGTGTACTAAAACATGGTTTTCCAATGCCATTAAACCATAGATACAAGTTGTGTGTCTGTGGGTGCTTTAAACCACTGGAACCACCAGACTGAGCTAATACAAATGGCTTAAGGAATGCATGCACCATTAATTCAGAAAATATTCTTTTAAAAACAGTATTTGGGAATAACAGATAGTGGTTTGCCAAAATGTTAGTCTTAAGCTAACTTTAAAATAAATAAATAAATAAATACACATTATTTGCCGATTTCCAGACACATGTGAGGTCTTATGCTGGCTGCTTATTTTACCTGATCAAAAGTCCTCAGAATAGCACTTGGGAGATGGAGGCAGGAGAATCATACTTCTGTCTTTAAATTAAAGTCCTGGAAATGTGAACTTGTCGTCATTTTTCAAATGAACTTAATGGTCCTCAGTCTTAGAAAAATGTAGCTGAGCATTGTAGCACAAGCCTGTAATCTGAGTGCTCCAGAGGCTGAAGCAAGAGGACCTTGAGTTCCTGTCCAGCCTGGGCTACATGGCAAGACTGTCTCAAAAAAGACATCTGTTTAAGTTGCCTCAGTGTTGGAACCTAGATAGAAGCCTTATTTTTCCCGATCTCTTCCATGTATTTAGTCTCTTCCTCCACTTGTGTGGTCTCCAGCCTTCACTATGGCTCCAGTGGTCTTTATGTCCTGGTATTAAAATTCTTCTGTGTCTATTCCCACAACAGGGCCAGCCTGTGTAACTCAGGATGTTACAGAAGGGGTGGTTGGTGGATCCTGAAACTAGGTCATAAAAGATACTGTGGCTCATGCCTTGCTCTTCTGGATCATTTGCTTTCGGGGAGGCTGGCTGCCATGTAACGAGCAGGCTTCTGGGGAGGCCCCTGACAGCCATGTGATTGAGTCATCTTGGAAATGGCCTGCCAAGCCTACTTTTAGTGCACCCTCATGAGAGACACCCAGCCAGACTGTCTTCCTCTCTTGCGGGGCTGCTCCTGGATTTTCACCTATACATGTACATGAGACAACAAATATTTGTTTGCGTTTTTTAGCTGCTACGCTTCAGGATAATCTGGGATAATTTGCCACATAGGAAAGTAGATAGCAAATAATACATTATGACAGTGATTTCATTGTTCTCAAATTATAACATGAAACAATCCATTTCAAAGTGAATTGAGGTGATCAGAACATTGTCGTAATACCAGTTTTAATCTTGCTTTTCATTTTTTGAGACAACATCTCATTATGTAGCTCTGGGTGGTTTGGGACTCAATATGCAGACCAGATTTACTTCAGACCATGGTCATGTATTTGTGTCATATGACTTTCTGCTTTCTGGGTGCTAAGGCTGCAGACATATACCATTGTACCTGGTGCCAAGACATCTTTTCTTAAAAAAGAAAAAAAATAAAAACCAAAACATTATTTGTGTGTGTGCTCATGTGTTCATGTGCATGCATCTGCAGAGGCTGGGTGTTCCAAGTCAGCTAGAGCTATACAGAGAGACTATGTATCCACAAAATAAAACAGAAAAAATAATCATTGGCAGAAAGGATTTAACAAAACACTGTCTCTATTAAGCACCACCACTTTCACACTGGAAAATCTGATCAGGGCTGACATCACTCAGCTCATATTCTAGACCATGTCTCACCTGAGCCCTGAGGACAGCCATGGTTTCCAGGTCCTCCTCCTGCTTAGCAATAGTTTGCTTCATCTCATCCATCTGCAGCTGCTTGGAGGCCAGAGCCCGCTCTGCCAGCTCCAGCTTCTCATGGAGCTCCTGCAGCATCATCTTGTCCACCTTTTCTGCCTGAAAAAAAATACAAGTACATTCTAGAAATGGCCTTGAAATGATTCAGCAGCCTACTCAGGAAAATAGGAAAGTTTAAAAACTGGGGCTGGCCAGATGGCTCAGTGGTTTAAGAGCACTGAATGCTCTTCTAGAGGACCTGGGTTCAAGTCCCAGCACCCACAAGGCAGCTCACAACTGTCTATAACTCTAGCTTCAGGGCAAAACACCACTGTACATAAAATAAAAATAAATAAATAAATCTTCTAAAAAACCCCAAACAACTCTTCAGCTCTGCTCTGTTACTTAGCAGTGACGATTCATTCAGGAAGTTGTAGTCACTTGTGACTTGCAAGTAATTCCTTCCTCATTTAAAATAGTTTGTTAAAAGGTAACCCTGAGTTCAGCTCTTTAGCACATATCAAAGTAACGCCAGGTAACTGTCCAATACACAACAATAACAAGCCCTACTCTGATGAGCTGGCCAGTATCCAGGACACTGTTGTTTATCTGGCTACATTTTATATATTTAAAAAGGATTCAGTTCTTGCTGGGCATTATGGCTCATGTCTTTGATCCTAGCATGCAAGAGGCAGGGGCAGGTGAAACTCTGAATTAAAGGCCAGCCTTGTTTACATAGTGAGTTCCAGGCTAGCCAAAGCTACATAGAGACTCATTTTTAAATAAATAAGTGTGTTTTTAAAAATCTATTAGATTATAATAGTCTTAATAGTCTTTTTTTCTTTTGGTTTTTAGAGACAGAGTTTCTCTCTGTTAAGAGCCCTGGCTGTCTGGAAATCCAATTTGTAGACTAGGCTGGCCTCAAATTCACAGAGCTCCACCTACCTCTGCCTCCTGAGTGCTGGGATTAAAGGTGTGCCCCACCACACCTACATTTTTTTTTAAATGAAGTAAAAAGGGTTGGGAAATCTTTTAATAGTTTATAAAGTACGTGCTGTGTGTATGAGGACCCGAGTCCAGATCCTCAGTATTCATGTAAAAGCTAGATATGATGGTGACTCCTGTCTGCAACTCTAGTGGGAGAGATCTGTACAGACAAGACGAGCTGCAGCTTGCTGGCTGCCCAGCTTAGCCAGCTGGTGAGCTTCTGGTTCAGTAAGAGAGACACTCAAAAACTAAGGTGGACTGACTCAAAAAATGGCAAACATCAACCCCTGGTCTCCACATGTACACACACACACACACACACACACACACACACACACACACACACACACACACACACACACGCATGAGCGCACTGAAAAGAAAGAAACCTGAGCCCAAGCATAGACCTGTAATATTAGCTATTCAGGAGACTGAGGCAGTAGGATACCAAGTTCAAGGTCTGCTTAGGGAACTCTGACTCTGTAAAGAGGTGAAGTGCAGAAGATATAGATGTAGCTCAATAGTAGAACACTTGTCTAGTAGCAGGAGGCCCTAGGTTTAATCCCCACCATAGGAACAGCAGGGAAAGGAGGGAGAGAATAAGGGAGTGGCAAAGAGCATATTTATAAGGGTATAAATTGAAAGACTTAATTCAAAGACTCCATGGTCTGGAAATTTTATATCATGCTGGTCATTGCTACTAATTTAAATTAAATGCTATAAATCCAGGGTTCCAAGTTCACTGCCAGCAGGCAAGATGCCCTTGCATAATTTCATTCAGCAGATGGCCATAGCCAGCTGCTCCCTGTTCACTGTTTACACAGGAGCCCAGGCTCTCAGCTCTCCTCCAAACATACTCTAGTAGGAAAGGACCATGCCCTGTCTGGGAGACATAAGCACCAGCTCCATACACATTCCACACTCTCTCTGGGCATGAAAAGCTACAATGATCTGGACACAATCGATTAAATTACAAAGCAGTTTCTGAATCCAGACTTAGTTGAGGGGTCATGGTTTCTTTTGTTTGTTTGTTTTGGTAGATATAATGCTCAATGGTTTTCATCCACTAGGCTATGGAAGTATATTTTTTCTCTATAAATACCTGTTTTTTGGTTAGTTCTTCAATTGTTTTCAGTGCATTATTATGTTCTTGAAGAAGCTTGTTGTGTGTTGACTGCAGAGTGGCTAACCTGGACCTATAAAAACATGACATTAAAGAAGGAGTCAGGAGGGAAATACCACAGAAACCCATCCTCTAGTTTCCCTTCACCGCCTTTGAAAACTCCAGCAGAAAAAGCTCTGCTTTTACCATTTCACCAGCGTTTCATTGTCAGCCTGACTCATCTAGTCACTTGAGGAAAACGTCTCAGTGAGAGATTGTGTTGGTCAGCTTGGCTTGTGGACATGTCTGTGGGGATTGCCTTAAACCATGCGGGATGACTCAGCCTGAAAGTGGGTGGCACCTGCCGTTCCCTAGTTTAGGGCTCTGAGTACACAGAGTAGAAAAAGCAAGCTGAGAACTAAGCTTTTATTTCTCTGCTCTTGACTGCTCATGCGATGTGACCAGCCACTCTAAGCCCAGAGCAGCCTGACTTCCTCCCAATAAGGGGTGGGAACACGGAACTGTAAACCAAGATAAACTCATCATCTGTGAAGCTGCTTTGGTTGAGATATCCTATCACAGCAACAGAAACGAGACGGAGCCCCAGATAGCATCATTTTACCCTTAAAGAAAATGATATCTTCCAAAAGACTGTCCCCCCCAAAAGATAGAATAAAAATGATTTTCATATTTTTGTTACAATACAACTAAAAAGTGTAATCCTCCCAAAGAGTCTCCTAGAACTCTTCCGAATAACAAATCAGACTTTATGACATGCTTTTCCAGTACTACTTCCACCCTGTATTTGGGCAGCTGTCCTTCCCCTTCTGGGCAGGTGCCCCAGGTGCCACACACTCACTTCTCATCCTCTGTCTTAGCTTGTTCCATCTTGATTTCAGAGCGCATGCTCTCCACCTGCAGCTCTAACTTCTTGTTATTATAAACAAGCTCTTGCTTTTCACTCAGCTCTGCTGGGGTTGCCGAGTTTTTCCTTTCCAGAGCCTGACATCTGAAAAAGACGATTATCTCACAAGGGGAACAATGCTTCTTCACTGCCATGGTGTCTGCATAAATCCTCAAAGGACTTCAAATACATAGTGTGTTAGGTGTATAGGATTGACAAAGGCAAAATAAAATACCTTTTAATTTTAATTAACCCTTTAATATTTTAAACCCCGATCAGGTGGTAGCTGGCTAAGAAGTACCTCATAGCCAAATCCCCGAGTACTTTCCAGAGTTTAGAGAGTCTGTGTGTCACAAAGACTTGGACTTCTGATAAGAATTCAGTAAGAAGAAAGCCCCAGAGCGCCTCTTAGAGATCAGAAAAAGAACTTGAATGGAATAATAGTAAAAACCAAATAAATGACAGCTATGTGCAGGGCATTAATGGCAAGCATATTAAATATCCACATACATGTATATTTTATCAAGTTGACAAACTGGTTCAGAAAAGTTAAACTGCTTGACCAGTGTGATGTCAGCTTAGTTTAACTTGGTTGGCTAGCTCTAGCTAGCTCTTTAACATTCTTACTTGTTTGTCCTATGTGTATGTGTGAGGTGGGTACGCGGAAGTCAGAGGACAATTTGGGGGATGGATGGGTTCTGTTCTTCTATCATGTGGTCTCGGGGATGGAACTAAGGAACCCAGGTTGTCAGGCTTGTGTCTGCCTCCGGCCCCTTTTACACTATTTAGTTTAGGCTGTCCTTGAACTACCAATCTTCTGCCTCAGTCTCTCCAGTGCTGAGATTACAGTATTGTGCCACTACTCCTGATGTGGGTGACTTCCCAACTCCTAGCCCTACCTCAGTATTCAGTATTAAACAGGGCCTTGAACTTGCTACACAAGCACCTCAGCCCCGCAGCCATCAGATTGCTCCTTAAAAACAAGCAGGGGCCAAATTATCAACATCAGTGTCAGTTTTAATGACTGAAACAGCTGATAAGGATGGGCTTTTCCTAAATAACCCCCACTGGATTTATATGCTCATTCCAGACATCTTTTGCTTGCTCCTTCTCACAGTTCTGTTCAAGAGTCACATAGGCGGGGGTTCTTCACAGCGCAGTCCAGTCCTTTTGTGTCCTCATGACCCAAGGGACAACCAATGGCTTCAGGCTTATACACCAATATCAAAACTCTTTTTTTCTGAACCATATTTCAGTTATGCCTATGTCTTTTTGTCAATAATATAGTAACAAAATTATTTTTATAAAATAACATACTTCATAAGTCATGCAATAAAATTAACTGAGTTATTACTTTTCTTGAAGTCTCTTCTTCATTAGCTCAGCCTCACTGAGTTTTGTGTGTGCCTCTTGAAGCTCCTTAAACAGAGACGTCACTTGAACACTCAGTGTTTCCACTTCGATTCCAACCTATCACAAGATAAAGAGAACATTCACATGAGATAATCATCAGGGAAGAAATGAATCTCGTGTAAGAAAACAGTCCACACCACTAGCATCCAGCTAACGCTAATAACCCAAGTAGATTTAATTTGGGCAAGATATCTCCAAGTGCCTTGTGGGAAAATCAGTCTTCTGGGTATGCCCCTATTTCCTTCTAGAGAATTAGCTATCAGTCTGAGCACATGTGATAATGGCTTTACAACTAAACTCCACCAGATTTATGCTTCAGGATCATAGGTCACAGAGGTATCAAAGTACAGTCTTATTTATCTAGGGGAAGACTTAGACCCTGTTTTACCAACTTCTGTTTCTAGTTCATGTAATTATTTCTATTATACAGCTCTTTCCCTGGAAGCCTTGCAGTTGTGAATCTGTACATGAGTTTCATGACAAGCTTAGAAATGTCAATACTTTCCCATAACTGCTGGTTCACTTCAGTTAATGGAGTGCAGAAGGGCTCTCCTCATCCACGTTCACTGTGTGTCTCTCCCTCCCCATCTGTTTTACTTCTGTAACCATGCTGGTCTGGAGCTTGTTTTGTAGCATAAGCTGTCCTGAAATCCGCCTGCCTTAGCCTACCAGGCACTGGAATTACAGGGGTGTGCACCACTATGCTAGTTTTCAAAATGTTCTCCATAGTCTTAAAGTAGGGACTCAGAGCCAGACAAGGTGGTACACGTCTGTAATCCTAGTACACCCAAGGCAGGAGCATCAAGAGTTCTTCTCCTGGCCTACAAAGGATGTCAGAGCTTAGCCTAGGCTCTATAATAGGGATGCTGTCATCCCCTCACCCTGGTATGTCCTCTGAAAAAATAAAGGAAGAAAGTATCGAATGGTGGTGGTGGTGGTGGTGGTGGTGGTGTGTGTGTGTGTGTGTATGTGACTGACATGGAGTTCAAACCCAGAATTATGAAATAAAAGAGAAATAGAAAATATCCAGTAACAAAAGTTACAATTTCTAGATAAAGTAAACAGAACAACATAAGACTTGAACTCATAGCTACATCATCGATGGGGGTGTAACAGTCCCTTGGAAAGTGCTGTACCCACACTTTCTGGGTCTTTGTCCTCTTCAATCTCTTCTATTCTCCCTTCTGTCTGAGTTTCAATCTCTGATCGGTCATTTGCTTTCTTTTCAAAATCTGAAATTCTGAAAAACAACAACAGCATAAGACTGTAGGAAAGTTTTACTTTCTGCAGAAGGACAAGCAATTTTAGAAGTATTCCAATGAGCACTATCAAAGCCTGGATAGAGAGGTGTTTTCAAAGTCTCTTTATACCTGCCTCATTAGCAGGGTTAATTAGTTTTTTATCATTAATGCTGGCTAGAACTTCTGTGACTTAAGACGAAAACACACAGAACATAGCTGTCTCAATACAGATGAAGCAAAGAGAGACTGTGGCTGAAGGTAGAGGACTGGCTGGCACACTGGCGCAGGTATGTAATCTAAGCTACTGGGGAATCTAAGGATGGGCGATAAATAAAGGCAACTTGAAAATGGCAAAATAAGGGGGCTTAGGATGCAGAAATGTTCAGCACAGCTGAGGGATGGGTTCCCCACCTAAAAGAAGGGAATTTACACTAGACAACTAAAGCCCTTGCTCTCTGCTTTTCATCTCCAGAACCTCTAGAAAGACAGGAACCTAAGCAGGAGAGGGGAGGCCATTCTCTCTGGAGAACTGGTCTAGTACCAGGCAAAACATTTAAGGATTTAGATACAGACTCACTAAGGAACTCCCAACCTGAGTATTCCCGAAGCTTTGAGTAGTTTCCAATTCTCCTCCCTGCTAAATCTAACCAGTTAAGATCACTAGACATTTGAGGAAAACCTTGAAATAAAACCAACATAGTCTGTACTGAAAATAGAACTGATGATTGTAAAGGAGAAAGTATTATTAATATCCCTAGAGAGATTTTTAATGGGTACAAATGATACATTAATTTTTTTTAACCCATTATAAAAGTTAATGAAAATACCCTAAAAAATGGACATTGATCAGATCTGAGAGTGAGCAAGAGAACACAGATGACATAGAGGAACACAGGTTAAAAATCACACAGCTAGATCTATCTAAAAATAATAAAGTGGTAGCAGGTCTAGAAAAGTGAAAAAAGACCAAGTTAGGATATAATCTCCATATTAACTGAGATTATTGCTTTATAAGGACAGAAGACCAGAAGTTTGGAGAATGAAAAATTTCAATGGAATCCAAAACAAATGAATAAAAAACAGCCTCAAAACCATCAAATCTCAGACTGCTTGGGACAAATTAAGAACCTGCAGGGGTGAGGGAAGAAATCTCTGAAAAGTTCCATACAAAAAGAATCAGAATCAGAAAGGCAAAGGGTTTCTCAGCAGTAAACCCAGAAGCCAGAACACGCGAAGCAATGCTTTTACACTTCCCGTGGAAAACAACCAGCCTAGAGTTCCTTATTTATCTAAACTCTTCATCGAGTAGAAAGATGGAAGACTTTTGGATAGGCAGATACTTATATAATATTCTTCTCTCATATTCTTTCTCAGAGTCAGTAGAAATGTAATTAAGAGATTGGGAAAACTTGGAACTACAGTTAGAACATTCCCTCCAAAACTCATGGTGAAATTTTTTTGGGTAGGGGAATTTTATTTTGAGAAAGATAGAGACATAGAGAGAGAAAGAGGGAGGGAGGGAGGTAGAGAGAGTGAGAGAAAGAGAGAGAGAGAGCGAGCATATAAATGCAGAGGTCGGGAGAGGGCATCTGATCCTCTGGAGTTCTGGGCAGTTTTGAGTTGCTCAGTGTGGATGCTGGGGACCAAATTTATGTCCTTTGTAAGAGCAATATGTGCTCTTAACTGCTGAGCCATGTCTCCAGCTTTTTAGGCTGACACTTAATTTACTGAGCCCTGCCCTCAGTAAAACTACCATCTCAGAAGTGGGTTCCTATTAAAAGGCTTGGGGAAAAGCTTGCCTGTTTTCTGTCGAAAGCCTCCAGAACCGTAGGCTAAATACTAAAGTTAAATATAAAACTTCCACAGTTTATAACCCATTCTACAAAAGAAACAGAAAACAGATCAAGATATTAAGCAAACATTTAAACAGCTCATTTTGCACTGAGATATAAAAAGTGTAAGGAAGAAAAGTGATCCTTGCCCAGTGCTCAGCTCAGCTGTGAGCGCACTGCCTTTGTGAGCATGTGTCTGCATGCTCAGTGCCATGAACACTGAGTGCTCATTTGACTAAAGCTCAAAATCACCCATTTCAGCTGGGAGCAGGAGGGAGCGGAAGTTTCAGAAATGCAGGTACTGATGATGGTTGTGAAAGACAGTTAAATCTTTCTCATCTGTACTTAGAAGTCAATATGTCATAAGTAAAAATGTCCAAAGAAAATAACAGTTTAAGTCTTATCCATGAAAGCAGATGCCAAAAGAACCAAGCAGGTGGGTTGAAAGTGACTGAGAAGCAGGAAAAGTGTGTGTGTGGGAAGGGGCTGGTCACAGTACTGCTTCTTCATAGGTTCCTGTCAAAGCAACGTTTCTCCACAGGAAGTCTGGAGAGCCAGTCTGTTATTATTTTTGTATTACAAACTGTCAGCTCTAATTGATATGCAGCACTGTCACTCTGGCTAGGCCAAATACATGGATGAGACGCCAGATGGGACAGGCAGGAGGGTGGGCTTTCTAACACTATAGCACCATTGCCATTGACACAGGGTTTGATCTATGTTTGAATTACATGTTATCTTAACTTTATGGGGCAAATACTCACTCTGAGTCATCTTTCCCTTGCTATTTAAACAGTGGCTACATCTCTTTCTACTTAGTGGCTCATTTAGAAAATACAAATTAGGTCAGTTGTGACAGTACATGCTTTTAATACAGCATAATCTGCCATAGCATGTTCCAGGCCATCCAGGGCTACACAGTGAAATTCTGTCTCAAAAAACTGAAACAACAACAAAACCTCCAAAGTAAATAAAAAAAGACCTAAAACTGCATGAAACATGAAAGCTGCACACACCTCAAAGAAGAGAGAAAGGCAAACCCTATAGATCACCTAAAAGGTTATTTTCATTAAAGTTAACTGTACTTGCATCCCCGTTTCCAGTGATTGGAAAAGGCAGAAAACTGGCCCACTGATTTCAGAAAAACACAGGGTTGTTCTTGCAATGTGTTCATGTCATAACTGATTTAGTGTGTGCAAATCAGGTTGGGTGACCATGTGTCCATGATGTGTCTTGGCTTTAATCCTGCCTAGTCTGAGAAGCACCCATTACCTTGGTACTATGCAGAGAATATGAATCTCTGCAACTACTTACTGGCTTGCCTTGTTAAATACTGAGAGCCATCTGGGTCACAAGATAGAAATTCACCAAAAAAGGGACCTTTCCAGGGCAATCAGGGTTGGGCATATACCTCTTAAAGGGCTATACACCTTCTGGCATCCAGGGAGAAAGCTGATTTTTTGTTTGTTTTGTTTGAAAGCAGGAAGAAAGATTAGGGATATATGGTTAGCAAGCTGCCAAGTTTATACCTATTTTACTATTTACCAGCATTAAAGAACAGAGTCCTGGCATACATGACATTGTGAATGCAGCTCAAACACACTGAGTGGAAGAAGTCAGTCACAGGAGACTGATACTGTATGAATGTCCAGTCTGCAGAGATCTCCAAAGACAGAGAGAGTCAGTTACTGGGAGAATTAGGTAGTGAATGCTGAGGGGTACTAATTTTTTATATGGGGGGAAATGTTCTAAGACTAGATTGGGATGGATAATGGGCACGTGGTCACTTGACTAACAGCTGTGGAATGTATACTTTAAAGGGTGACCTGCATAATATCATCTTTGTGTTTGATAAAGCCGTTAATCTTTGCATTAACAGGTCATACCTTTCTTTGGCTTCTCTGAGTGCAATCTCAAGTCTCTCCACCTTTTGGTTTCCTTCCCGTAGGCAAAGCAGGAGTTGGCTCACAGTTAATTCCTCAAACTCCACACAGGTCCTGGCATCTTCTGTAGATTTGGTCCTGATAAGACATCACAACCATATTCAGTAAGGAAGTTAAAAGGGTTTTAATCTCAACTCTTTAATGTCAAGAGCAAGAAGAGAGACGTCTAGCACAACTGAAAGCCCATGTTCTCCTATTAAGCCTGAACTCCTTCAAGCACAGCTGATCCTGAGGACACTATCTAATTTTTCTATGTACATTGGGAATGGTGTGGGGAATAATATGATGCTTCAAGGAAGCTAGTGTCATAATGTGAGCACTCACTCCAGAGTTACTGTGTGCACAGGGGCTGGAGGTGCCACTATCTCCTGAGACTCAGTTTCAGAGAGGGCTGTAGACTTTTCAGGTACATTCAGATCATTGCCCACTCCAACTTGTTGAGACTATCACTTTTGTGTGAGTCAAGGGAAAAACTTTTCTGGCTTTGGTTTCACACAAAGCAGAAACTCGTAGACACTACTGAAAAATCCTTTCTAAGTTTCAGAATCTGATCAGGAGATACATTCACCACAAACAGCTATGACCATCACCCAGTAACAGAACATTCAGTGTGATGAAGAAGATGGCAGGGATGGCAGCTAGTCTTTCAGGCATCTGCTAGGCTCACATATCTAACTAACATCCAGGATTAAACACTCCAAAACTGGAGTGCCACGCCTAGAAACTATACCAGATCCCTTACCAGAATCATAAAAGGAAACAGCTATTGGCTTGAAAGAGGAAGTAGTTTTTAAATATGGAAATAAATGAAGAGGAAGTGGCCTAAAAATTACAAACACACTTTCTTTTTTCTTCCTTCTATTTCCAGGAAAGTCTTGATATTAAAAGTAGCAAGTTGAATTTTAAATCAAAACCAAACCAAACCAAAAACCAAAAACACAGGAATAACACTCACCCTTACCAATTATTTTGGTGAAAAACTGTTGTATTATTAATGTTCTCTATGACATGGGAACATAGAGATAAACTTAAAGAATGTTTTGTCACTTTTTCTGTGTCACTCTCTATGCATATTTATAAAGAAATAGAAAAAATGGTTTAAAAGTCTGTGAGGTTAGAGATGCAGAGGGATTCCAAGCAAACTGACAGGCAGAGGGACTAATGTTTCATGTCATGCACAGAGGATAAATGAATTCCAACACTGGTCAGCACTTGCATCTTCTACAGCCTCTGACCATAGGCCTCTCCATTACTTGTTCGTTTCCTAGGGTCTGCTTGGGAAGGCAGATTTGAGATTCCATAGGTAACTTCCTGGACATTTTTGAGGTAGACAAGATGGCTCAGTGGGTAAAGATGTTACCATCAAGTCTGATGGTTTGAGTTTGATCCTCAGAACACACGAGGTAGAGAGAACAGACTTCCATGAACTCTCCTGTGGCCTCCACATGTGTGCTGTGGCATGTTCCCTCCATGTACATTAATAATAAACTAAGGAAAAAGATTGGGGCAGTTTTAAGAAATGTCCCAGTGACTGACAGGTATCACACCCCTTGCCTTAGTAACCAGTATTGGTTACTGTGGCTTATTATGATCAGGAAAGAACAGGGAAGAGAAAAAGGGTACATCCCATTTAAGGAAGCTGGGACTTCTTACTAGGACTGCTGACTAGAAACAAGTCCCTTTTTGATTGAGGATGAATTTGTTTACATTTCTAACAGGAAACATCTTTGTAGCAGAGGGTCAGCACTTGTTAGCCTTAAAAAAAGGCACCAGACATTGCTTCCATTTCCTGCCAGTTTGGGTTAAATTAAATACCACTGAAAATTGATGTTAGCTTGTGGATGGTTGCAGGTGCAAATGAAACCTGGATCACAGAGGAAGACCCTGCCCAGAAAACAAGATAAGTTACTTTTCTTGAGTTCCTCATGCCTAACCTCCAATGACAGACTCAAAGTGACAAGACTGCCCCTCTGTGCACCAGCTGTGCTAGAGTTCCACCACCTACATGTTGATGGCGTCTGTTCTTGTAGGTCTAGGACTGTTCTTCACTTCCTTCACTGCCCCCTCAGCTTCTCCTTCCTGTAAAGCAGAGATAAAAGGGGCTGAATACAACACAGTACAAGACAGATCCCTTTCAAAAGAAAAAGACAAAAGGTTCCACCCAAGGAAAATACTCAGCTTTTATATGAGATATGATCTAAACGAAGTCACTCAAATGAAGTAAAAAACACTCCCCTCTGGGCCTGCACACTCTTCCAGGATTACAAATATCTAAGCTAAGGCGTGAAAGTCAGTCTCCTGCCATAGAACACACTCAACCCAACTCCACAGACGTGTAGATGAGGCTTACAAAGCACTAGCTTTGCCAAGCCAGCTGCCATTGTGAATTTGCCTGTTGGGAAACCAAATCCTAAAGACTCAGACTGACAGGATTTGTGAGCTAGTTACATTTCAATAAATTAATGGAGTAGGTTGTCACAAATGTACAAAGATGGTTTGGGATGCATTGGCTACGTCTTTCTAAGCCATGGACAGAGTTTTCCAGCTCATAGAGGCAAAATGAAGTCCATTTACACTCACAGTAACTGTCACTTGTCTGGGAGGCAGCAGATGATGCTAACCGTGCGAGAGGCCCATTTGGAAACTTGCGATAAAATGTTTGGGGTTCCTGACTTTTATCAGCCATTTACAGGGCTAAAGCTCTAACTCTGTGTTTCAGTCATCTTGTTCTAGTGTAGTTTTTACCCTCAGTTCAGGTATTTCTTAGCAGCACTGAATAAGATATTCACCTGCTATGGATCTTTCTGTTACAGAACTGAGTACACCCAGATACCATCAAAGGGGACACCCCACAAAAACTCAGGGACTAGTACACACTGCCTTAATTAGCCAATTCATTTGGGTTGCTCTGGCTTCAAAGTCTGTTCTCAGAAGCTGTTGATATTGCTCTTTTGAAGGGCCCACCACACAGTTCCCAATCACACATGGAGGTTTATTCATTATAAATGCCCAGCTCAAGCTTGGCTTGTTTCTTGCCAACTTTTCTTAACTTAAATCATCCCATCTGCCATTTACCTCTGGGCTTTTACCTTTTTCTATTCATGTATATCCTTCTTTCTTACTCTGTTGCTGGCTGTGTACCTGGGTGGCTGGCCCCTGGAGTCCTCCTCTGGCTAGTACTTCTTTTTTTTCCCACTCTTCCATCTCTCTTCTACCTCCTCCCAGACTTCTATTTATCCCTTTCACCTGCCAGCCCCGCCTATCCTTTCTCCTGCCTTTCTATTGGCCATTCACTTCTTTATTAGACTATTAGGTGTTTTAGACATGTAAAACAACACAGCTTCACATAGTAACCTTTAAAAAGTAACCTTAAAATAATATTTTACAAGAAGCCAAGTCATGGCTTTTAGCAGGGAGATGAAGAACTCCTCAATCTACACCCAGAGTTACTCTGTTCTTCCTGCCCCAATATTTATTTTATTATTGATTATATGTACATATGTATTGGTATGTAAATAAATGTGGGTGAATATAAGCAGCATCTAGGGTCAGCAGAGGGTATCAGTGCTCTGGAGCTGGACTCAAAGGCAATTGTGAGCCACCCAATGTGGACGTTGGAAGTAGAGCTCAGGCCCTGTGGAAGGGCCATATTATTTTAACTGCTGAGTATCTCCAGCCACCCCACCCCTCGTTTTGAGACAAGGGTTCTTGTATCACAGACTGGCCTTGAACTGGCTATATGCTTAGAATAACCTTGAGTGTTTGCTTCTCCTGCCTCCACATACTGCATCCCAGGATTACAGGTGCATGCTACCACACTCAGTTTATGGCACTGGAGATGGAACCCAGGGCTTCATACAAGAAGCATAAATTTTCAAAATTATCTGGCTAGTGTCAGGTCCAAAGGAAACTCTAATTACTGAACTATAAAAGGCAGTGCATATGTCCAGAATGGCAGACTTGGCCCAGCTTAGGCTGGGCTATAGAAGGATTTCTGTTGGTCAGATAAAATCCAGCATTCTTCAGGAAATTGTGAACTGGGGTTTCTGGCTGCCAAAAGGAGTCATTTCCCTTGCCTCTGGCCGATGATGCTCTCCACTGACATAAAGCAATATTAAAGCCCATGCTGTCTTCCAGGTTTCTACAGTCCCTACTCACAAGTACTGTTGTACTGCTCACCCCTTCATGCTTCCCTCCTCCCCTACTCGAAATTCCCAGGCCTGTCCCAAATCATGGGCTTCCCTTCCCCCAGCTACCCATCCTTCTTATGACCCAAATGAGTTTTCCACACTTCCTGCCCCCAACCCCCACCCCAGCTTCATGGCAGACAACCCTGGACATGTCCAGTTTGCTTCTTCTCTATTTGATACAGACTGTTCTAGATGCCTCTGGATGTTTTCTTACAATAAGAATCTCCTTCCTAATAGAGAAGTGGCCACTTTGATGGTTTCTTTACTTAGTCCCTCACATGCACCCAGGACAACTCTTGTCTGGTGCTATACATTTAAAAATAAACAAGTGTCCAAATGGGCCTCTCCCGAGGTTAGCATCATCTGCTGTCTCCAAGACTAGTGACAGTTATTGTGAGAATAAATTGGCTTCACTTTGCTTCTGTGAGCTGGAAAACTCTGTCCATGGCTTAGAAAGAGTGTAGCTGAAGCATCCCAAACATCTTTGTGCATTTGTGACGATCTACTCAGTTAGCTTACAGAAATGTAACCAGTTCACAAATCCTATCAATCTGAGTCTTTAGGCTTTGATTCCCTAACAGGCAAATTCATAATGGCAGCTGGCTTGGCAAAATTTAATAACCAATTTTTCTCTGCTACTACTGTTACTCCTCATTTGGTGTATCTGTGTTGACAGTTAAATTGTAGGTAACTGTTTCATGTGTCCCCTGGGGGCTTGCTTGCTTCACATATCCAATTTTTAAGCAAGCACTCTTACCAATTGAGCTATACAGCCAATATGTTTCATCATTAAAATTTCATTTATTATTAATATTAATATTTGTGGGAAGGCATGCATGGGTGTAAGTGGGTGCTTGTGCTGTAGAGTGGGTTCACAGGTCAGGTGACAACTCTATGACACCGGTGTTCTCCTTCTGCCTTTATGTAGGTTCCAGAGACCAAATTCAGGATGTCAGGCTTAGGTGGCAAACACCTTTTCCTGCTGAGCCTTTTTCAGTCCCTTTTATTTTTAATTATCATGGTTCCTCACTAGACTTTGCGAAGAGCCTATTAAACACTATTAAGAGGAATTTAAGGGTTAGTAAGATGGCTCAGCAGGTTAAGACACTTGCCCCCTTGACTGATGACCTGATTTAGTTCCCTGGACCAACGTCATAGGAGAGAACCGATTTCTGAAGGTTATCCTCCAGCCTCCTCACAGCATATGGCACTTGTATAAAAAAAATAATTTAAGATGCTTAAAAATCATCCAAACTTTTGATCACAATTTTGCTCACCTATGTGAACTATTTAATACAATTCTAAGACTTGGCTTGGGGGAAAAAAGATAAAATTCATGCTTATGGTTTTTCTTAGAGACATTTTGTTTGTTTTCATATCAGTCAATGTCCAACTTGGGAGGACAGATTTGGGGTGGGGACTTTATCTTTTGTCCAAATAGCTGAGTGATTTTTTTTTAAAAATTTCAGCTAGTATTGGATCCCCATATAAATAGATTCTTGTTAGGTATCATCTTACACTTAAAAATGGGATCAAATTTATCTCTGCTATACTGGAATTTCTTCATTATTTGGATAGGCTGTATTGACAGCACATTGAGGTATTATTTTTCACATGTCTAGAGGGGGGTTAGACTTTTGGTTTGCTTCATATAAAAATAACCACAATTCTTACAGCTATCCTGATCTCAACAAAGGAGTCTTCTGAGGAACCACTGGAGTTGAGCTTGAGTTGCAGTTCTGAGACAATGCCCAGCAGGTCTGCCTTTTCAGCCTGAAGGCGCATCACCTGGGTCTTCAGCTGCTCTACTTCCTGCTCCAAGTCAGCCCTGGGAAGCCTGGAGCCACCTATGGAGGCCTGGGAAGACCAAGAATGAGGCAAACACACAGATCAAACCAAGGGTCTAGCCAGCAAACTTGATGATCAAATATCACAGACAATGCTCATGCTCTCCCGTTCTCTTTCTCTCATTCTTCCCCCATCTCTCTCTCAAAGCAGGGTATCGTATAGCCTAGGTTGGCCTTGAACTCAAGGCTGAGGATATCTTTGAAATTTGAAGCTTCCTACCTCTATCTTCCAAGTGCTGGTATTATAGACATGTACCACAGTGTCTCATTTTATATTTGTTTGTTGCGGGTGCTCATGGTATGCATTTGTGTGTAGAGGGAAACAACCTTAGGTATCTTTTCTCCGGTGCCAACCATCTTATCCACTTTTTCTGTTTTTGTTTTATTTTGGAGAAAGGTTCTCTTATTGGCCTAGGACTTGACCAGTAGGCCAAGCTAGCTAGCCAGTGAGCCCCAGGAATCTGCTTGTCTTTGCATCTCCAGCCCTGGGATTATATATACACATTACCATTGAAGAACCAGAGAATCACCTCCAGTTTTGAACCTCAAGTCTAGTTGAAACAGGCCTAAGTCCTGCAGAGGTACAAAGTACAAACAGGAGAAGTAGCTGAGGTGCTTAGCCATGGAATGTCTCAGTACTGGAGACAGCCTGGAATGTCCCAACCCAGGAGGTAGTCTAAAGAAAAAGGCTTGGCAAACAGCTGGCTAAGATAACAGAGGAAATCTAAAAAGTTCCCCCCAAATGAGCTAATCAAAATTGTATCCATACTAAGACCCCTAATTGAGTATAATCTTGTGATTTTTGCCTTTAAAAACCCAGTTTGCAGAGGAGCAGATACTTCCTCTGGCCACTGCCACACCTATGTAACCAGACCAAGATCCTTGTTGCAGCTTGCATTTTGGAGAGTTCACATCTCTGATGGTCTCTCAACCAGGGCACAACACCATGCCTGGATTTTTTATGTGTGTTCTGGAGATCAAACTTGGGTCCTTAAGCACTTCCAATTAACTGAGCTCCATCTCCAGGCCCACGCTTCTTTTTAGAAATGGCACTTTTCTAACTTCTTCATCTTCATGTTTTAAGTAGATTTTTCCCTCTTATTTAACAACTTATTTTGACACAGTATATAAAATGGGAATTTGGGGGCTAGGGGTAAAGCTGAATGGTAGCTTGCCTCAAATGTGTGAGATCCTGGGTTTAGTACACAGAGCCACACATATGAATAAGAAAAAAGAAATTTAAAATAACTTAATGACAAGAAAGAAAGGCTTCTATAGCATGCGAGAATTATGTGTTAAAACCATGAATATAACAACCCAGACTGATAATGGTAGACTTGAATACTATAGTTCAAAATCTCAGAAAACAAGGACCAAGAGCTATTAAAACTCAACCTTTCACCTTTCCCCTCCCCGCAAACACATACCACGTATAGCAGAATTGAGAGCACCAAGATGTGATTTGGCTTAGAGATAGCAAAAAATGAAAGGCCTTTATTCTCCAGCATGCTGGCTGCTGGGTATACTACTCTATGCTGGTGTAAGATTGAGAAAAGTAAGTATGGAGAAAGAAGACAAAACCTGAAAGATGCGGAAAAAGTTAAGTTTCAGCCTACACAGAATCAATGATACACACTAGTTAATATTGCACATATGTGAATTATAAACATCATGTGTGTTGAGGTCACCCTGTTATAATGGCCCCATATGGGGGAATGTCCCTGTTTAGATGGAGTGCTTTCTGGGGCACAGGGGAAACAGACTCCTGTGCATTCACTGATCACTAGGGGTGTGGTCCACAGAAGACTCCCTGAAGCCCCAGCCTCCTTAAGTCAGAAGGAAAATGTGACATCACGTAGTCCGTAGTCTCTTCTGTGACATTCTAGGCCTCCCTGGCTCTCTACTCAGGAAAGTTCTAGAGATCTGCCTCTGCCTCCCGAGTGCTGGGACTAAGGGTGTGTGCCACCACTGCCTGGCTGTTCAGTAGATCTCTATCTCACTAGTGGTGAGATTAAAGGCATAGGTCACCACTCTCTGACCTTTAGGGCTTGGCTGTGGGTGATTCCATCCTCTGATATTCCAGACAAATTTTTATTAAATATTTTACTAAATATACAATATATCACCACAGGATATCTTCCTTAATAATGTCCCCATCTTATTTTATTTTTAACTTATTATCTTGAGACGCTGTGTCTCATTGAACCTGGCTGTCACCATTGCCCCTAGACTGACAAACTAGGAAGCCCCCCCCCCATCCAGTGTTGGGTTACAAACTCACATAGCCACACCTGCTTTTGTTTTGTTTTAAATAGTTGTTTGTTTGTTTATTTAAGACAGAGCCTTGCTATGTAGTCAGGATGGATTGGAACTCAGTAGGCAGCCCAGGCTGAGCCAACTTGTGGCAACCCTCCAGATTCTGCCTCCTGAGTGCTGGGTAACAGATAACCAGCTCACCACATATGGTCCTAGAATGGATTTTTTTAGATAGAAAACTTAAAAAACAAAACCAAAAAAATGCAGTGCTTCATTCTTTGAAGGGTTAAGTATGAGGTTTGGAAGAAATGGATGGCAGGTATCACCCAGATGTCACCTAGGGCTTTGGAGAACCAGCTGGGATCAAGTGTGCCCTGGTTTGTCCTTTGTTAGTATATCTGACATCCATTCTCAGGGATGAATGAATTTTACAGGACTTTGGGTTAACCAAAATGTGACCATTTTTCTCTTTAACCATGGCAGCCCTGCAGTCAATGTCCCAAATCACAACATGGCACTCCTAGGTTAGTTTTCAAAAGCCAGCTGTAAAGGGATTTGTCACTACTTAAAAGAATAACAAGGCCAAAAAGGAAATGTTCTAAGGTACATTTGTAAAATGTAATTTTATATCAAGGATATAAACTAAGAATTAGCAACTGAATGGCTTTAACAGAGGTCCGCCTATCTTTTTTTAAAAAATATTTATTTATTTATTTATTTATTATGTATACAGTATTCTGTCTGCATGTCAGAAGAGGGCACCAGATCTCATTATAGATGGTTGTGAGCTGGGAATTGAACTCAGGACCTCTGGAACAGCAACCTCTGAGCCATCTCTTTGGCCCCACTCCTACCTACCATTTTAATAAATATGAAACACTGATTTATAACCTGAATATGCTTTTCATTTTGCTTTTTGAGACAAAGAGACTCACACACCCAGCCTGGCCTGGAGTTTACTATGTAGTCCAGGCTGGCTGTGGCTCTCATGCTACCTGCCTCAGTCTCTGCAGTGCTGGGATTACACTGTAAACCTTTTGACTACATTGTATGAGACCTTATAAATTTCTGGTTTGTGATACACACACACATATCATATACATATGTATGTTCATACGGTATGTACATGAAGGGAAACACACAAATGAGTGCGTATTATGGAGGCCAGGGATCAACACTGGGTGTTCCCAGATCACTAGATCACCTTCCATCCTATTTTTTGAGAAAAGATCTCTCACTGAACTCAGAGCTCATTGATTCGGCTGGCCGGTCAATGAGTTTCAGGGATCTGATGGTGTTGGCCCCTGGTGCTGATTTACAGATGCCAGATTTTACATGGGTGTTGGAGATCAGACCTTCATGTTTGCATTGTAGGCACTCTACAAATGGAGCCACCTCATCAGCTCTGCCCTTAAAAATACCTCTCCCCAACAGAGATTATATATGGCCCAGCCAGTGTTTCCAGCAAAACCACTCTGAGTCCAAGACCATGTAAAACACCAGTTCAGCCTGAAGCACAGGAAGTTCTGATCTAATAGTGCAGACCAGTAAGGTTCTACTGCTGCTATGGAACAGTTTCTTCCCAGACAGAAATAGTCCTTCATGCAGGGAGGTAAACAACTCAAAATAGCTTCAGGAAGTCCCTGAAACTTACCAGATCTAAGTAGGTCCCTTCCTGCCAGAGTAAGCAATAAAAGCTAAGAGTTTCCCTCTGATAGAAGGAAGCTGAGTTGTAAGGACCACCAGAGAAGAGCAATACAAAGAAGACCCTAAATCCATTCCAGCCATCTGGAGAAAGCAGGGATCAGCTGGGCTCCCTGGAAGAGTTTCAGACCAGAGTCACTTGGAAGGAACATACTGCAGCTGGTGGAGCTGCCTGCAGGCTGTGAGGTATGCTTCAGCTTTGTGAGCTGTCACCTACACTATGGTGAACCTTGGTGATGTAGCTGTCTTTGAGTTACTTCTGCTCCTGTAAGTAGCCACTCACACATATTACTGTAAGTAACCCTAATAAAACTCATTGGTTCACCAAGTTGGACTTTGGTGGTATCCATCCTTTGGTCTGTCATGGGATATCTATCTGGAGTAAGTAGACGTGTATATTGTATCTCCCCAGGAAACGTTTTGCCACATAACTGTACATACTAAGAAAATAAACCACACTGGATCACCGTACTCACTTCAAAAGGCTTTTCTGATTTCTCTCTTAGTTTTCCAAGCTCTTCCTTCAGTTTCTCATTTTCATGACTCAAGGCCATCAGGCGCTCCTTAGCTTCTTTGCTCTGTGTCTCAAACAACTGGCGTTCTTCCTTCTGCTTCTCTGCCCAGGCCGAAAGCTCCTCATATCGTCCTTTCATAGCTTGGTTATTAAGCTTCATGGCTTCTGTTTGGGGTTCAGAGAGAGGGAGTCACCCACCAGAGAATGGATGGAATCTCATGAATCAGCTCTCCCTCTAGTCATTTCAATACTGTAGGGCTCTGGATCTAAACATGCCCCAATGGCCTGGATGGGCACATGAGCAGTGTTGCGCGCCCACCTCGCCAGCAAGGAAAACGCAACACCAGGCTCTTCTTTCAGTAGTTTATTCTGGGACCTTGATTCTGACTTCTGACTCTGACTGTGGCCGATTCTCACTGACTCTCTCTCTGATTCTGTTCTCTGATTCTGCTTCTACGGGGAAACCAGCCTGCAGCCTAAACAGCCTCTGGGCAGCCACCCCCAGTACGCCACATGAGCACTGCCTATAGGTCCAGGTATGTGGAAGCAAGCCAGATCCTCAGCTTAGTCATATATGGGAATGTTTGTTACTGAGAGCACTCACCATGTGGAAGGTGGAGGGCAGAAGCCAGCGCCATCTTTAAGGCGTGGCTACACGCAGCTCTCCACAGAGCAGGAAAAAGACTATAGTGATGTGAGTAGTGTTTGCTCCCAGACAAACTATATAACACCAATGTTAGTCCTTGAAGGTCACAGAAAGGCCAGGCATGGTGGCTAAGAACTGTATTCCCAGCAATTGGGGGGCAAATAGAATGATGAGGAGTTCAAGATAGGTCTCTGCTACATAGTGAGCAGGAGGCCATCCAGATCTATATGAGACACTGTCTCAAAACAAAATCCTCCAAATAATATTGATTTGGGGATATAAATTCTTGTTAACAACCAGAAGTCAGGAAGACTGAGGGAAGTCCTTTCCTTCTTTGATTACAATGCTTAATTAGCCATGGCTTGAGATCAGAATTTAATCCTTTTTTTGAAACAAAGTTTCACTATGTATGTAGCCCAGGATGGCCTTGAACTTGCTATGCAGCAAGTGACAGCACTGACATGGAATTCCCCATAGCTAAGATACAGTCTTGCACCATCAAGCCTAGCTCAGAATGCTTTCTCCTGATGAGTAATATTTATATCTCACTGTAAACACAGAGGTGCCTCTCTTTTGCCTTTTAAATGGGCTAAATGTTATTATACTATTTTCTGAGGTGGAATAATTTTTTTTTTTTTGTATAGTGGTAAGGATTCATCCTAGAGCCTGGCACGTGCTGGGCAGGCTCTCTATTACTAATCTACCCTCTCAGCCCCTAAACAAAGTACTTTTTAGTCTGACCTGTAAAAATATGTAAACAGAACGTATTGTAGCACAGCTTAGTGTCTTGCTGTGCTGTTTTGCCTCTAAGGAAATAGGCTGAGAAAGGACCTCACAAGTCTTCTTCAGATGGGATTGTGTTTCCTGATTGGCAAATCCAGACGACAGCCCTGCTCACCTTTCAGCTGGTGGTTCTCAACCAAGAGTTCCTTCATTTGCTGCAGCAGCTCCTCAGGAGTGAATGTGTCCAGGCTGGGGTGAACCATATTGGGGGGTCCATTTCCTGGGGTCTCACAGGAGCTGTCCCCCTTCTCAGCCAGGCAGCTCAGAGGTTGATGGGACATGGTAACAGGCCCTATGGAAAAGCCACAAGCTAAAAATATAGCTCTCACCAGTCTGCCACAGGCCTCGGAAAGGCCCACAAATCCATTAGTAATGAGCATTAGTTATTCCAAAGATGTGGCTTTCCCTCCAGTAGCACTGTGAATGAAGGCTTTCCCTTTAGACATTCAGCTGCATTGCCCACCTTCATGTGCAGAAATGGGCAGAATTGGAAATGAGATGTGAAGCACGGGATGCAATGATAATGGTTAGAATAATAGCTGTAGCTGTGGTGAGAGATCACCACATAAATCTTCTGAAATCTTTTAAGTCTCCTTATTTTGAGTGAATTGTTTAGGAATTAGATTTCAATAAAGCTGTTAAAAATTCATTCATATATTTATTGAAAGCTATTAAACTCTATATTTATTGAAAACTATTAAAACCTCCATATTTTATATTTATCTTTGACTAAGAGAAATGAAAAGTAATGTTTATTTTTGTCAATTCTTAGGCTTAGTATGTGCTGAAACACTCTACCAGACATGCCCCTTTTTGTTGTTGTTTTTCTGAGACAGAATTTCTCTGTGTAACAGCCCTGGCTGTTTTAGAACTCACTCTGTAGACCAGGTTGGCCTTGAACTCACAGAGCTCTGCCTGCTTTTGCTTCCCAAGTGCTGGGACTAAAGGTGTGTGCCACCACAGTCTGATGACGCTCCCTATCCTTAATCTTTCAGGTGAGAAAGCATGTGTAACAGCTCATCAAAGATCAAAAGTGGCACATAACAACAGTGATGTGAAGACACCATCTTAGAATTTTTAAAAAAGCACAAGTAAAATTTTATTTTTATTGAGGCTTCGATATGATATTTATCAGTAAGTACATACAAAACACTAAAGCAGCTGGATACCTACTGCATATCCTGAAAACACTGTTACACATATGGCTTTATTTCATAGATGTGTCAATGAGAACAAATACATAAGAGTGAATGCCAATTCTACTTGGTCATTACCCACCATTCAGGCAAACAGACATCTTTCCACTGACTGGATACACAAATCCTGGGCAAAAAAAATTTCCATCTTCATGAAAATGATAGATAGTCCCATCATGAACTGATGTGGATGAATCATAAAACAAAACAAAGATAACATACACACACACACACACCCCGCCCTATTCTACAAAGGGCAAATGACTAAAGTTCGCGAGAGATGACTAAAGAAATATTATTTCTTGGGCCTGGAGAGATGGCTCAGCATTTAAACGCACTTACTTCTCTTTGACTCTGAACACCCATATCAGATGGCTCAAAATTGCCTGTAACTCCAGCTCTAGGGGATCTGACGTCTTCTTCTGGCCTCCTTAGGCACACACACACACACACACACACACACACACACACACACACATATATATGCTAGACGCTTACACAGACACACATATACATACATTTTAAAAAACTTAAAAATTTATCTCTAAAAATAATAAGATAAATTTAAATCCATCTATGCAACAAACGGCATCAAATGATAATGCTTGCCTACAGCTATGCTAGAGCAGAGAACCACTGGTACCACAGAAAGCCCTGGATTAAGAAGGTTTATGGGCACATGTAGTAGGATTATGCTGGTAATGTTGTAAATATTTGTTCCGCCTATGAGTTTAATGAAAAGCCGATTGGCCAAAGGCAAACAGGAAGTGTGTGTGGGGCTACAAGTCTAAGAAAACTCAGGAACATCTCAGAGCAGACACAGATGCCAGACAGATGCCAGGCACAGCCGCCAGAGAGAGCCACCACAGACACAACCAGGAGACGACAGCAGACACAGAGGAAAGAAGCTGAAACGCTGCTCTGAGAAAAGGTACCGAGCCGCACAGCTGAACAAGATGGGTTAGTTCAGATAAAGGAGCTAGCAAGTTATATGCTTGGGCCCTAGGTCAATCAGCATAAAAATAATATATGCCTGTGTGTGATTACTTGAGGCAAAGCGAGGCCGAGAGTGAGACTAAACCTTTGGTCCAGGCCCGGAAAGTCTGGGTCAGAATCATGTGCAACAGGCACATGTTGGTGAGCGCTTACTCCCCTCACCTTGATAGGAATTGAATCTAGAACCTCAGGTACATTAGGCAAGTGCTCTATTACTGAGCTACAGCCCAGTACCCAATCTTATTTCTGACTAGTGGAGAAGACGTTGCTCCCATTCGGCCAGCTCCTCATTTTGAGGTGCCTGTGTGGCTCCATGAGTTGTATTGCATTACATATGGAATCAGTCTCTCTTCTGACAGGCAAGAGAACCATCCTCTCTGCCATGTAGTGTGCGTGATTAGTACCCCATTCTTCTCCCTTTGCCCCTTCCTCCCTCTCAGCTCTGCTCTTCCCCCTCCCTTTTCCTCTTTTCTTTTGATAAAGCCATAAAGAGATAACTGTGGTGGCATGCCTGTTATCCCAGCCCTGAGGAAGCAAGCCTTGGCTACATAGCTAGCCTCTGTCTAAAAAAAAAATAGGTTGAGAAATGTCAATTTAGACATGTAATTAATAAGTTGGAAGTAAGCACATCTTGTAGATGTCTGTTTATTACTTTTTAAAAATCCATTGAGATGGTCAGGGTGGCTCCTCTTTATAAACTCTGCACTCGACATGTGGAGGCAGGAAGATCACCATGAACTCAAGAGCAATCTCTTCTATGTAATGAGTAGAGTGTTCGCTAGCATCCATATAAGAGGCTCACAAGTAAGCAATGCTTTGTCAGTGTTGTCCCTCTGTGAAACTGCCATCATGGGATGCGTTTCCTAGAAGATGCTTTAGGTAGCACAGCCAGCCTGCTCTCCCCATCTTTGCTAACTGTCCTGCAGACTAGCAGCAGTGCACCAGACTCCTGATTTTACAGAACCTGCAGACAGCACAAGATTCTGCCTTCTATGGGCACAGAAAGCAGCCCTCATTCTGTGCATCTGGTCTGATTTTCCTATGTGGGTACTAAAAGTGGTTTAAAGTAACAGTGGAAGTATCAAAGGATTCTTCAGTATATTTGAGTACTTTAAAGGAATCAATGTGGAATACCACTATACAGTGGACATGTGAAATATCTACTGGTAGAATGTATGTGAATCTCAAAACATTTAAACATTTTTATCCTATCTATCTATCTATCATCTATCTATTTATCATCTCTGTGTATATGAGACATACATATACATACACGGAGGGAGGGAGGGAGGAAGAAAGAGAACGTGAGTGAGCATGGCACCGTGGAGGCCAGGTGACAGCTTGTTCCTGTCCTTTCATTCCACCACCTGTGTCCTAAGGATGAAAATCAGACCATCAGGTTTACAGCAACATCCTTTACTTGTTAAGCCAACTTACTGGTGCCTGATGTCTGAGTCTTTAACTTCTTGAACTACATTCAAATGAGCAAACACAGAGATACATATCTTGTTATGTATCTTCAGAGATTACAAAAACTGGAAAGAAGTACTTATTAGAAGGTTCCCTCTAACAACAGGATTCCTCATCCAAATCCAACTGATATGGGTTAATCAGTGCTGTTTCTAGGCAAAGATATTTAGTAAGAAGGGGAAGGTGATACATAGCGGTAGCCCAGCACTTGGGAACCTGAGGCAGAAGGATTGCCTTGGGATTGAAGATACCTTGTCTATAGAGTGAGTTCCAGACCGGCAAAGTCTACAGTATGAGACAAAACAAAAACAAAAAACAAAAAACCCAGCATGAGACAAACAAAACAAAAAATTTAGGCATGCATGATGGTGTCTTCTCACTCGGGAAGCTGAGGCAAGAGGGTTGCCAGAAGTTCTAAGCTAGTCTAGGCCACATAGAAAGCTCAGCTTCAGGCTGGAGAAATGGCTCAGCAGTTAAGAGCACTGACTGTTCTTCTGGAGGACCTGAGTTTGATTCCCATCATCCACATGGCAGCTAACAACTGTCTGTAATTCCAAGATCTGACACCCTTACACTGTTATACATGCAGGCAAAACATCAATTCACATAAAATAAAAAATAAATATTTTTTAAAAAGAAAGCCCAGCTTCAAAGCAAAAAAAGAAGCTATTTACCAATGGGAGAATACAATAGGGAATACAGATTTGTCAAGACTTCACTAACAAGAAAGACAGGAATTAGCAAGGTAGAAAGTCAGAAGCAACTCTGCAGCTTTAGTTCCTAGATGTGCTCCATGCACACACTTATTCTTTATTCTGAGGTCAAGTAATTATAGTAATAACCTGACCCTGACACATGGGCATAAATCTCATTCCTGAGTTGGCCTCAGAGATAATCTACTCTGACTTCTTATTCAATTCAAGAATGTCTGTGTGGTTTCCATGGTGTGTGGCTGCACGGAGCTGGCTTGGAACACATGAGCCATGACACCCCCTGTCCCCCAGCAGGCACTGTCTCTTCCATTACAGGATGGCTCTGACAGCCAGAAGGCCATGTGCCCAGTGTTACCTGCCTAATGCCAACTTCCAACCATTGGACACTGGATGCAAAACAAGCTCAGTTCTATCCCTGGTGTAGACGAGTTTTCCAATTTATGGATGTTCAAGGTCTCTAGGGGTAAATGGAGTCTTTTAAAAAATTATTATGTGCATGTTAATGCAGGGGCCAGAGTCATTGGATTCCCTGGAGCTGGGACTGTCTGAAGTGGGTCCTGAGATCAGAACTCAGGTCCTAGAAGAGCAGTGTTCTTACACTGAGCTATGTTTTCAACCTGTGAAATTAGTTTAAATAATGAAAACCTGTTTCCTGAAGAGAGCCAATAGCTGGCTATAGTAAGTCGTGGTTTCTGTTCAGGAAAGGGGCTGAGAGGGGCTATCTCAGTAGGTAAAAGCACTCATTGCCAAGCCTGATCACCCCAGTTTGATCCTCAGGATCCACATGCCAGAAGGAAAAAGTGACTCTTCTAGGCTGTTCTGAGTCCTTCTCACATTCATGCCCACACTGACAGAGCAAGTATATAAATGTAACTAAAGGGAGACTGAGCACATTCCATGACCACATGACTAAACCCATTATTTCTGTGGAAAAGGAAGGTGGGGCAGATACATCTTATTTCTGGAGTAAAAGAAGCCTTGCTATTGCTTGCTAAGAATGCTGTTAGTAAGGCTATTTCATGACTGACCAATACATAGAAAACAGAAACAGAAAGAACAGAACTTACTCTCGAAGGCAGGAACATGGCAGTAAGGCTTTCTTTCCATTACTCCCTCTCCCAAATTTAAAGGGGTCGGCCAAGTACAGTCACTTCTACCTCTAAAATGCTTCCAAACTCTCATCTCTCCATCCCCAAAGGCTTAAGCTTGGCCTTTAATTTTGCCTGTGGTTGGCAATGTTCAGCTTTGGCCTCTTCTGTCTACTGTTGCATCCCCAGTACTGTGGTGCACACAAGAAAAAATAAAATACCATGTTTTCACTGAATGAATTTTAATAATATTCTTCTCTTTCCTTCAATCCTGCTGTGACTGAGGTTCATGAGAGCTATTTATTTTTATTTATTTTCAGGCTTACTTATCCATATACATCAATGTCTCCTCTGGTCACCAAGCCACAAATGCCACATTAAAGGATGCACAGTTCCATGCATTCTTGGCCTCTATGGCCTTGCCTCTACAGTGTCCTCTGTCTGGAGAAGGTTTGGCTTCCATTTGCTTTGGCACACGTCCATGGGGCAGTTACAATGTCCAACTCAAATCTAACATTTTGTGGAGAAGCAGCTCTTCTGTGTACTAATGGCTGGAAATTTGTATTTTCATCTCCTTAGCCCTGCCAGCAATTACTGCCAGTCTTAGATCATCTATGTTCTTTCATCTTTTTCTTACTAGAGAATGGAATAACCAAGTTTTTGTTGAAACAGAATGAAAACACAGCCTCATGAGGGCTTTTTAAGTTCAGCACTTGTACAATGCTTTTATGGCACAAACCCATGTGTCAGTATTGTTAGGAGTTTCCTGCAGTCTAGGATGTTTACAGGCAGATTCTTGAAGTCAACTTTTTAAAATTTATTTTTAAAATCAAGAACTGTCTTCCTCTACCACTGCAAAGGATCTGGATATTGTTATACAACATATATTCTACTAACTTTTTATCATACACATGCCAAAGCAGAATCAAGGAAAGCCTTAATAAATTTAATTAAAAATATTTGGGGAAGGTGATAGTATATGCCTTTGATCTCAGGGCTTGAGGAGCAAAAGCAAAGCAGATTTATCTGAGGTCAAGGCCAGCGTGATCTACAAAGTGAGTTTCAGGCAAGTCAAGTAGACACAGTGAGACCCTGTCTCAAAACCAAACCAAAACAAAAGATTTTAAGGGCCAGAAAGATGGTTCAGTGGGTAGGGCACACATCCTGCCAAGCCCGATGCCCTGACCTGGATCCTTAGATCTCTCAGACTGTCCCCTGGTTGTCCACATGAATACCATGGCAAGTATGTGCATACATTTGTGAACACACATGCATACACAGAGAATAAATATAATACTTTTTTAAATGAAGTTTAATTTCTTTTCTTTTGGACACTGATTTTTCAGAAAATCCAAAGAAATCATTAATGTGCTAAATCTCTGTAATAAAACAGTCAGGAAGACAGATTTGGGGATTAGTATGTATATATCATGGCCAGAAAAACTATGTGCCTACTTAAATGAGGGCGCTCAGGAGGACGACAATAACCAATTCCTTTCAATCTCACAAAATATAGTCAATCTCTCTCTCTCTCTCTCTCTCTCTCTCTCTCTCTCTCTCTCTCTCATTCTCTCTCTCTCTCTAACACACTCACCCATAACATGCAATTTTCAGGCCAGTTGTAAAAACTGTAGTTACTTTCATGGTGTTGCACACAACATATAAAGTACTGCTCCAACCAGCTCAGTGTAAACAGATCAAACACAGCACATAGTCCACAATGAAACTTCACTTGTCCAATCAAATCCAAGGCCGTCTCTGGCAGTGGCCTCTAGCTGTCCAGATCTACCTCATTATCAGCCCTGAGGCAATGGGGCTCGTTTCTCCCTAGATCAAAAGAGCCAGGCTGCTTTGGGTAAAAGGGCAGCTTTGGGGATGGCTGTGAGAGCTCGGGAGGGCCAATACGATCTTAGGTTATTTCTTGAGGCTCTCTCTAAGGTTTCCTATTTCAGTCTTAAACAGCTTTGGCATACATTCCTACACACAGGAGTCCTGATAGTGGAGGCCAGATCAGGGGCTGGGTTTCATTTTTCTGAGGCTTGTTTACTGCCTCCAATGTACTCACTGCCTGTGTTAAAAACCATCCCTTTAAAGTTCCCAGTTTCATTAAATTCATTCTCATATATTCTCTCTCCTCCCCTTTCCCTTTATCCCTCTTTTCCTCCGCACACATACATACAGGGGCGTAAGTAAAAACATGCACGGATATAGATAGCACTCTCCCAGATAGACAGCACAGTTTATGTACCCGTCTGTAAGTCCGTCACTTTGGCAAGGGGTCACATCATCTGGAGTGCCTTCATTCCTTTCGCCAGTACCTTTAACCACTTCCTCCTTATAATGAACCGACTGCTTGCTTAATCACTATCAACCTGGGACGTCACCTTCAAACCACCTCAGTGACCTGAACTGGAAGTCACCTGCGGCCAGCCAAGCCTCTGCTTTACCATCCAGGGGGAAGCGGGGGTTCTTTGGGGTGGCTGCCACCCCCACGCCCCCTCAAATCCCCGCTGCCCTTTCACACCAGGTCAGGATCCGCCTGGGCCTTGGAAGCCTTCCCAGGGAAGCCGTCCTAGGAGAGGGAGGGCCGGCCCAGCTTCGTCACCCTCCCCGCGGCAGACTCCGGGGGACAGCAATAGCGAGAATCGCTGCCAGGATGGAACGGAGCCCTCCGGGAGAGTCGTTGCGCTCGGCCAGAGCCCGCCACCCCCAGCCCCGCTCACCGGCCGCCGGGATCCGCTTCTCTCAGGTCACTGCTTCGTTGGCATCTTGTCCCAGTACCAGAGCTCTGGATGCCGACGCCCGCCAGGGACCAGCCGGGGGGCGGCGACCGGACAGCCGGACGGTGACGCGCGTCCTCGCGACCCGCTGGGCGCCGCTCAGCTGACCGCAGCGCCCGCTCCCGCCCTAGCCGGGGAATTTCCCAGACCACGCCCACTTAGGCACGCCCCCGAAAACCACGCCCGAACGCCCCGCCCCTCCAACCTTTGCTTTCTGGTGCGAATATACTGGGAGGGAGCCGAAGTGTCAAACACCTGGCGTTAACTACAATAAACTATTAAGGAGACCAAATGGGCCGAGTAGGGCTTCTCTGTGTCCCTAGAGGAAGATCAGAATAACATGGGGTCTCGGAGCCCTTCAGAAGGGTCTCAAGCATCCTCAGAACAAGGCCTTTATCTTTCCATCTCTCAGCTTCTTTGCCCATTCCCACTGGAGTGTTTGTTTAAACCTTACAATTAGGTAGCATACTCTCCCACTGATCCTCTATCCTCTTTTGGAGGCTTTAATTAAAAACCAAAACAGAAAACAAATGAAGAAAGGGAGGGAGGAAGGAAGGAAGAAAAAAAGAAAAGATAGCAATTCTGTAAAATGCTCTTGAGCTCTTGTTTGCCCAGATCTGTTAACACATGGCTGCATCAGATGACCCAAGCAAGTGAGACTGATGAGTTGTTTTGGAAGACATTCAGGAAGCAGTCTTAACCGAAATGGTGCTATAGAATACTGGATGATGCCTCTGCAGAGCGTGAAGAACGAAAAGCTAGAAAATGATAGGGAACAGCCCTGGTTTGCATTCCTAGTCTCTGATAAGGCATCAGTAAGGTGGCATCGCAAAACACAGATGGCATTTGATTGGAAGGATAAGCTCCTGGCAAAGTGTTGCCTTGACAACCAGACCCTCACCGAAAGGTAAGTAGGTAGAAATTGAGGCAGTTTCCCAGGTGACTCAGAAGAGAGCATGAGGTCAGGTTTTGTGCTCAAGGTCAAAGGGAACCAGAGAAGAATTTCATTTACTGACGAAAGGGCTATGGTGGTGATAAGGAACAGGTAGTTATGTTTTGCATACACACCTGCTCACAGGTTGGAAGGAAAGGTATGGATCCTCCTCAACACAAGGAAGAGAGCCCAGCCCTGGCCAGTTGATTGCACAGAGCAGATCATCTGCTGTCCTTTGTAAGGCCTGACCTTAAATTAACCCTAGAGCCAGGCAGAGAAAGTCTGAGAAGTTGTGTTGCGGGCATCTGTCATTTTTTCTGATACTCTCTACAATCAACACAGAAGACTACTCTGATCCCTGGTGCATCTCTCCACCACCAATCAATCATATTTTCAGGGGATATCAGCTGAATATCCTTTCAGTCTACTGAGTTCTGACACAATCTACCTGCGTATGGTGGTAGATACCACAGGTAAGAATGCCATTCTATAGCCAAGTGGAAATCCCAAGTTGTTTTACCTGAGTTTCTGTCCCACTAACCTGTGGTAATTTGAGATATGCAGGATCTCATCTCTGAGTTTTATTCATTTGCCATGCAGCTCACAAAACTCAAGGAAACACTTGTGTCTACAAGTTTATTATAAGATAATATTTTAACAGATACACACAAACAGTGGGATGGGCACTGTGTAGGGCTAGGCTGGGAGATGCTCCTAAGACAGAAGATTCCATCCCTGTGGAGTTGGGGTGTGTTCTCCCACCTTCTGTCCCCCTGTATTTAGATATATAGACACTCTTGGCTTGATGACGTAGTCAGATAATAAAATGTTTGTCTAGTATTTATGAAGCTCTGGATTTGATCCTCAGCACCATACGAATCACATGGTAGTACTTACTGGAATCCTATAATCATGGGATTTGTAGTAATCCCAGCATTTGGGATGTCAGAGATAGGAAAATAGAAACTCAAAAATGTTTTTGGCTACTACTATTACAGAGGGAGTTCAAGGCCAGTGTGGGTTACAGATCTTCTTCTTCCCCTTCTCCCCTCTATTGTCTCCTCTCAGTCTCAACCACAGTTAAACTGAGTTGTTATAACTTTCTCCTTTCACTCTATGTTAAGCCATGGAGAGGTGAGGGAAAATGACAATCAGGGAAGTTGTGTGGGTACAGAGAAGAGGTAACACACAGGCTCACCAGGGTGTGGAGTGGAGAACAGGGGGATGTTACAGGAAGAAAAAGGACTCAAGGTACTGACAATTTGTTCTTCTAGGAGCATACTCCATGACACCTCCCCTGCACACACACACACCACACACTATATACACACCACACACACCAGGCACACACACATCACACACCATGCCACACACACCAGACACACACATATATCACATACCACACCACACACACCAGACACACACATATATCACACACACACCATACACATACATCATACACACACTATACACACACCACACACACCATACACACACTATACACACACCACACACAGCATACACACACTATACACACACACACACCACACACACACTTTATACATACACACTCCACAATATCTCCCCTACACATGATGACCACAATGCCACACCCTGACCCAGAAGTTTCTTCTCCTCAGACCCGGCTGGGTTCTGTGAGTGATAGATGAGGACGTGGATCATGTGACAGAACCAGAACTGAGAGTGATAACTAAACCCCACACCCTGACCCGGACTATTTAATTACATAGAGTTTTTTTCAGTGTCTCACTTCATAGTTTAGGATGGCTTGGAACTCACCACGAAGCCTGATGACCAGCAACCCTCCTGTCTCCCTTCTAGGTGTATACTTGGCACGTTACAGGCCCAGCCTGCTGGAGCTGCTTTGGCTTCCTCTTCTCCTCTTTCTACCCCTTTTACCCTTTCTCTTTTATTTTACCTGCTTTAACAGGGTCTCACTCTACAGCCCTAGCTGGCTTGGAAGTTGCTATGTAGACTAGGCTAGCCTAGAAGTCACAGAGATCTGCCTGCCTCTGCCTCCCTCCTACCCAATGCTGAGATTAAAGGCATTTGATATCTTGTCTGCTTTATAGTAATTAATTTGTGTGAGAGCTGCTTCAGAACCTCTGGAGGTGCACTATTCTATAATCTACATATACGTATCCCTTTTAAAAATCCCTAAAATTCATGGTTCTGAAACCACCTACTACCTAAGGATAGTTAAGACTGCCTGGAGTGGGTCACACTCTACTTGTTAAAAATTACAGGTCACCTTTGTTATGGACTGAACTCCTGAACATGGTCCTGACACAGCAGGCTGAAAATAAAACGGATTCACTTGTTGTCTTAGTGACTTTTCTATTGCTGAGTTAAACTAAAGGGCCTAATGTAATGCCATCTAGTTCCAATGGCATTTTGTGTTTGCTTAGACAGTTCTCAGCCTTCTGTCCTCCTCCCCTGAATGGTCACATCTGCCTTGGCAGTACATTCGAGATTTCCCATGGCCTTGACCATGGTCCAGATGTAGTAACCAAAATAATTAAAGTAAACTAAAATAACTAAAGATGATTAAGTCTATTCTTATTATCTTGTTGTGTCTGAAATAATTTCTATCCTTTGCCAGCAATAAACATTTCAAGGTTACTCTGAACCTCATTTGATTTTGATGTAAATTATGGTCTTTGTGGGTTTTGCCTTTAAAAATGCTGTACCCCTCAGCTTGGGCACCCAAAGACATTTTAGAGGTAGCAGTTGCTCTTGGTCTGGCCATTAATAAGAAGATTAACAATTTTAATTGGGTTAATCAGCATGGGTGTTAATAACTGTCTTGTACAGATCATTTCGAAATACCATGATAAGGGCAATTTATAGAAGAAAGGTGTAAAAGCCCACCATCAAAGCCTGGCAGCAACAGCATGTGTGTGCTGGAGCAGAAGCTGAGAGCTCACATCTCAATCCACAAACAAGAGCTGGGAATGTTTTTGGCTTTTGAGGCTCCAAAGCCTCTCCGGTTGATATAACTCCTCTTAAGCTTCCCCATCAGCCAGGAACTGGGAATCAAGTATTCAAATGCACAAGAATATGGGGGACATTCATTCAAACCACCCCAGTCATGCTCAAGTCCACTTAGCTTGCTTACACTACCCCATGTGTAACATGCATAGAACACATAGGGCGATGCCTGGCTCTCAGTGTCAGCTTAGGCAAGGGGGCAGGCCCCTGTTCCTACTCTCTTCTCTCTTCTCCCCTCCTAATACAATCCCTGCTAAGATGGTAACTGTTAAATACTCTTTCTTTAGTTTCAGAACACAACTTCCGATAGCCACAGAAATGCCTTAGTCATCAGCTTTGCAAGTCACCCTGAGGTATAAATCGAATACTGGAACCAGTCCCAGGAGGTCAAAGTCCATTACAATATCTTGCCTGGAGGGGAAAGGAGATAACCAGCCCTGCAAGACCGAGTTCTGCTCGGTCTGCTGCAGCTTTCCTGTTCTTCTATACTCCTTTCTCTCTGAAAACTCTTTGTATTCCTGAGTCCTCCAGCAGAGGCTTTGTGACAAGAGTCCCCCTTTATTCTCTGTCAAGTCAGCGTTTTGAATTTTAAAACAAAGCAAAACCAAAAGCCATTGTTTCTAAACTTAATTGGCCCAAGATAGGGGTGACAGCCTGGCCAGTGACATCATAATTATTAGAGCCAGCTAGTTAGTCAACATCAATCTCCTGCCTCTACCTTCATCTCCAAAATGTTGGCATTACAAACATGTATGATCAAGGTCAGCTAAATAATTTTGTTTAAAGAAAATAGAATCACTTATTATAAGATAAATAATACTGGAAATACAGATTAAGGTTAGTCTGAATAACATTTCATAGTACAAAGTGTTGTACAAACATTGTTACAATGATGTACAGGCCAGGGCTCTATTGAGGTCCTTTAAGGAAAGCTATTTCCTCCTAGGTGAAAGAATGAAATCTATCCCTGGTTGGAGATGTCTTTGTCTCCTTCATTAAGTGTTACACCTAACCAAGTATGCTGGCTACTTTTATGTCAACTTGACACAAGCTAGAGTCACTGGAGAGGAATAAGCTTCAATTGAGAAAATATCTCCATAAGATCCTGCTGTAAGACATTTTCTTAATTAGTGATTGATGGGGGAAGGCCTAGACTATTGTGGGTGGTGCCATCCCTGGGCTGGTGGTCCTGGGTTCTATAAGAAAGTAGGCTGGTCAAGCTATAAAGAGTAAGCAAGTAAGCAGCATTCCTCCATGGTCTCTGTGTCAGCTCCTGTCTCCAGGATCCTACCATGCTTGTGTTCCTGCCCTGACTTCCTTCAGTGATGAACAGTGATTTGGAAGTATAAGACAAATAAACCCTTTCCTCCCCAACTTGCTTTTTAGTCCTGGTGTTTCATCACAGCAATAGAAGCCCTAAGACACCAGTGGAACAACCTGCAAGAAAGCTGATTCCCCTTAAGCCATGCTAAATAGATGGGACGAACAATTATCCTACTAGTGAGATAATGTGCTTTTCCTTCCCAGAATGCCTGCTCTCTGTGTGACTACTTATGGAGCTCTGTAAGGGTGTGATATTAGAATCCAGCTGCTGTTAAGGCCACAATGCCTACAGTTGTCCTTCTCTTTCAGACAGAGGTACCCTACTGAGACACTGTCAGTTACTGTAGTTAACAAGCTCTCGGGGATCAGGATGTCCCACCTGAGGAAGTAGGTTTATTCCAACAGGGATATTGGTGGCTATGCATTCTCCCCTGCCCTACACACCTTATTTCCTGTCTCCTGCTTGGTTAGTGTCAGGCAGCCTGGCTGTAGGCTTGTGCTATGCAACCACCTCCATCTTCAAGAAGGTCTAAGAAAGGCCCCCACTTCTGCCATGTGGGCCCTGCTATGCTGTCTTTGGCACGAAGTCCCAACTCTCCTCACAGTCTCTACTATGCTATCATATATCTATCTGTCTGTCAATGCAGTAATTACTTTTCTAATAAACTCCTTGTGGTGTTTTGAATGAAAATGGCCCCCATAGATTTATAAGGAGCGGCATTATTGGCGGTATGGCCTCAGAGGAAGTGTGGCTTTGTTGGAGGAAGTATGTCACAGCAAGTGGGCTTTCAGGTTTCAGAAGCTCAGGCCCAGCCCAGTGTCACTCTCTCTTCCTGCTGCCTGCTGTAGAACTCCCAGCTACTCTCCAGCACCATGCCTGCCTGCCTGCTTGCCACCTGCTTCTCACCATGACAATAATAGACTAAAGCTGTGAACCTGTAAGCCAGCCCCAGTTAAATATTTCCCTTTATAGGAATTGCAGTGGTCATGACATCTATTCACACTCTAAAACCCTAAGACATTCCTTACCTCCCAGTGGTCTATCCCAGTCCATTTGTACCCTGAACCTAATACTTTTCAAGTCACAGCTGTGTAGCTATTTAAACATGCGTGCTTTTCTGGGTCTGTAAGTTTTTCTTCTATTTATTTCCTAAGCATGCTTTTCCTGACACTTTGGCCTTCCTCATTCTTTCTCTGAAGCACTTACCCACCCACCACATTTTGCTATGTGGTTGCTTCTTGGCCACATGCTTGACCATCATTGCTGACCATGCTGGCTTAACCCAAACAGCGTGGCTTGCTTTCTTCCTTTTCTCCATATAGAAAGGAACAGAGATTTACAGCTTATTTTCCCAAGAGCTTTTCTTTTAAACTCTAGTAAAATTGTTTGCAAGCTTTTTTTCTGAGTCCATTCTTAAATTCTTTTATTAGTAAGATCAAGAATATTAACAGGTGGTTCCAGTGTTTCCAGTGACATGTAGTATGCAAGGTGGGGTTCCCACAAACTTCCAAGAGCATTATAATTACAGAACAAAAGAAAAGTATAAATCAATTAATTTACAGATCTGTTAGTGGGAACATCAGATATTTAAGCTACATAAAGCAAGATGGAGAAAGTCTCTTTCATAAGTTTCAGATAGAATTAGTATTCTTAGCTTTAAGGTTGGTGAAGCCTAGAGGCATGCTAAGCTTTGCCATGCAGTTGAAAAATTCCTATAATAGGAGAATATTAGGCTAGATACAAAAGCTAAGGCAAATATCAAGGGTCCAATAGCCAAGGTCATTTGGTCTTGCTATACAACATTCCATCTGTGTCATCAGGTTCTTGCTGTGGCATCTACCTGGCTCTCCAGCCCTTGTGATCTTCCTTGAAAGCATTTAGACAGGATGTATAAAGCATAGCATATAAGTTGATATTTTAGTGCAGAATACATGAGAACATACTCTAAAGAAGTGAGAGTAAACAGTAGCCAATGAAACAATTATGCCCACTTATGTTTTAAGTAGGTTTTATATTGTTTGAGTCTCTAGAATGGACTTGTAGTATTTTCCTCTCTATATGACTGACTGGCTGATTAGGCTTAACTGATTGCTTTTTTAAATGTGCATATGAGGTTTTGCCTTTGAGTATGTAAGTACACCATGGATGTGCCTAGTACCTGCAGCAGCCAGGAGAGGGTGATGGATCTCCTGGAACTGGAGTTATAGATGATTGTCAGCCAGGGTGGGTGCTGTAACTGAACCTGGGTCCTTTGGAAGACCAGTATATACTATTAGCTGATAAACAATATCTCCAACCCCAAGTTTAGATTAACTCTTGAGGGAAGAAACAATGTCTTTGTTTTCTACCAGAAAAATGCCAGTTAGATAGTAATCAGCTAAATTTCCAGGCAGCAAATAATGCCATATCTCTATGCAGGACCTGATATACAACTCAGATAGCATTCTTTGTACCAGTAACCAGAGTTTTATAGTTTCAATTCCTGGTTTTATTAGCTGCTGACTATGAGAAAGGAGTTCATTCCTAATAAACTTTAAGCCTACTAATATCTAACTGTCAGACCCAACAGAAACCCAGGACAAATGGCTAACTGTGGGGCCCATTAGCATATCAAAGTGCATACTGGCCTCCAGGCTTCCTTAGTATCATAGGTACTAGTTACAGAGTCCATACTGGCCAGCATCCTGGCTCCTCTCAGCCCTTCTCATCCTGCAGCCTACCAGAAACATCTCCAGCTCATGAGCTTCCCTTCTCCTCGTTTCTCATTCCTATATAACCCAGACATTTTGGCCATGTGCTCTCTTGGACAACTTGCCCTCCTCTGGCTTGCCCCTCTTCCCACCCTACCACCCATTCTCTCAATGGCCCTGTTAATTCTGCTGGCCATGTTTAGCCTATGACTTTCTCTCTCTGCTCTGGACTCTTCTAGAAACCTCTTGCTGTACTCGCCCTCATGTCCACAATAAAAGTCTTCCCCTCAACCATACGTTGGGGCAGTCAGGTCCTCACTTTATACACTAGCTAGCTAGCTAACATCTACACAGTCAATGATCTAGATATCCATGGTCAAGCAGTCTACAGGATATTTAACATAACTCCCTAGAGAAGGTCAGGTCAGTTTCTTAGCATGAGTGGGGCTTCCATTCTCCCTCACCCATCCATGAGTAGCTAGAACCTCAGTCATCAAAGACTGAAATTGAAACATATGCTGCTTGCTGTTTCAACAATGTGGTTTTGTGGTAGGCGAGCGAATAGCCATGTACTGGCTTTTAGTGAGATGTTAATCTGTGTGTCATGCCCCAATAGTCCTGTCTTCCTCCTTAACTGTGACGCGCTGTTTTGAGCTGGTGACTGGTTCCTCTGTTTTCCCTACCTTAGTGGCAGCTGCATGATTCAAAGCAACAGTTCTTAGAAGAATAACTATTCTTTTGAAGAAACTGACCTAAAGAGATATATTATCTACTCTGGGTGTGGTGGTTTGAAGGAAAATGGCCCCCAAAGGGAATGGCGCTATTTGGAGGTGTGGTCTTATTGGAGGAAGTGTGTCACTGTGGGGTGGGCTTTGAGGTCTCCTTTGCTCAAGATTCCCTCAGTGAGACAGTCAGTCATCTTCCTGCTGCCTTCTGGACAAGATGTGAACTCTCAACTCCAGCACCACATCTGCCTGAATGCCGCCATACTTTCTGTTATGATGATAGTGGTCTGAATCTCTGGAACTGTAAGTGAACCCCCTCAGTTACTTGTTTTTGTTGTAAGGGTTGCCATGGTCATGGTGTCTCTTCACAGCAATAATAACCCTAACCAAAACACCAGGTGTCCTAGAAAAAATGAAGAGAGAGGCAGAGTGGGGTGGGAGGTTCATAGCAGTTAGAGAGAGCTGTAACTTACCTAGCTTAGGAGAAGGGAGGGGATCGGTGGCCTCACAAGCATCCAAGACAGAACTCTTAAGATGATAGCTATGTGGCCTATTTATTGGAATTCAAACCTTTTGGCAGATCCTGGTGCCCATGCTTGTCATTGCAGATATGTTTTATAGTGAGGCCATTAGTGAGAATGCTGGGTTGGAGAATAAATGACCTTCATTCCAAAGCTAACAGAAAACTTTTCAGGATGTTTATATGGCCTTAGGGAAGGAAACACTGTACTTTAAAGGTCAAGATATTCCAAGAAATAAGTTTCCTTAGACCTCTGCAAGTAGAGACTGGACTTTAAAAAAAGACATGTAACATTTAATATACAGCTCAGCTATTCATACTCTATGGTGCAGATAAGAAGATTATATAGACCAAGATTCAACAAACAATAAATGTCTAGAGAAGGAAAATAAAGACAAGAAAAGACCAGTTGTTGTCTGGGGTTAGGAGTGGCTTTCTTTTCAAATAAGCTCATGGAAATTCAGGGTGATGATGGGTATATTCTAAACCAGATTGTGATGATGGTTATGTAATGGTGTAGATGTGAGTGCATGTCATTGAATTATGCATTTACAATAGGTGAATATTATGGCATATGGGTATTTAGCCTAAACTTTTGAGACAAAAGGATCCTATCTAGTCAATATAGTTTTTGTTTGTTTGTTCGTTTTTGTTTTTTTAAATGTATAGGTGTAGTATGAAGTTTCTGGCCCTGACTTTCCAGCCTAGTCCTGAGCTTCAGACCCACTCACAGTCCTGTTGGTGCTTAGCTCCAAATAATCACACAAAAGCTTATATTCATTTCATGCTAATTGGCCTATGGCTCAGAAATTTTGCTAGCTAGCTCTTGCTCTTAAACTAACCCATGATTCTCATCTTGTTTAGTCATGAGGCTTGGTACCTTTTCTCAGAGCAGCATGATTGTCTTCTTTCTTCTATGTTTGCTGACATCTCTCTCTGCTTGTGTCTCTGCCCTGTTCTTTCTGTTCCCAGAGTTTTCTTAGTCTGGTAACCCCACCCACATTTTCTGTCTTCATTCTGGCTAATCAGCACTTTATTAAACCAGGAGGAGGAACAAAGATCTACAATGTACCAGAACATAATCTCATTACATTTCCCCCTTTTTTCTTTTTAAAATAAGAACTCCAAATCTAATTTCCTTTGTATAGTTTTTTCACCATTATTTATAACAACTTGTAACCAACACTGTAGACAAAGACAAACATCCATAATCCATATTTTGAAAATGTGGGAGTTGTTCTCGAAGCTACTTCATGTTGACTGGGGGTGCTGGCAATGGGGAGCCAAAGATAAATTTAGGATTATGGACAAGTCCTTAGTGAAGTAGTCTGTAAGGCTGGGTCAGCTCAGCCAGTCTCCTTGAAGTTGTTTTGGATGCAGAGCTCAGAGAAAACTGCAACAGAGGTGCTCTGTAATGCTGGATCATCTGAGTCATCTGTTTCCATTGGAGACTTTACAGGGGGTCTTCCTCTATTTATCTTTATTTTCTCTAAATAGGAATAAATCCACAGGCTCTCATTATCTGTAGAAATAAAAAGAAAACCTCTTTTCCAAAGTAGCATATTTTTTGATTTGAATTTAAAAGTCAATGCATTTATAAAATATATAGGTTGAATTAACCCAGCAACATTTATAATCAAAAGTCTTTTGGCAGCTTTTACTACTTCATTTGTAGTAAAAAAACTTAAATGTAACAATGACATAGCGTAACCAGACACTTTTTGTAATTTCCATCTTTACATGGTTTATTTTTTTAAATTATTCTTTGTTAAGGGCTTTATCCTTTTTCCTTTCTCTCTCAAGCCTACAAATATTTTTAAACATACTATAAATCATTTAGAGTTTTTTTTTTTTAAATCTGTTTCTACTGTATATCTTTTTCTGTTCCTGACCACACCTTTGCCAGGGTGGCTGGCTCCACCCAACTTTTAGTCTAGCTTCATAGAGTTTAGCTTTTTAGCAGAGGTATTGGCAGAAGCCACAATTAATACTCTGGGGAATTTTAGGGTTTGTATAATCACCAGGTAAAGCACTGCTACCTGCTGCTCATGAACTCCATTTAAGATTTCCGCAGCAGGGCTTCTTAAAAGATTCATAAGTGTCTTGCCTCTGACATTGAGTCAAGAAGATTTTCTTAAATAAGCTGCACCTCTGCTTGACTCCAGCAAACAGAGCTGACCCAAGAAAAAGCTGCTGCTACTAAGAAGCCATCTTTGACTCTGGTCCCTTTTTGTCTATATAAACAGAAAGCTTGAATACATCATATGCAGCTTGTTGTTTATTGAGGCTCCTGTGAGACTTCAGGAACCAGCCTTGTTGCAAAGTCTATTGTAGTTTTGTAGCTTAAGCCCATACACTACGCTAGGGTGACTCTGTACCATGGCTCATGTGAGAGACACAACTTGGAAGCTGTTTTTGGGTCTGTTTCTGTGCTGCTCTAGAACTCTTTTTAAGCTTTCTCTGGCTTTGTGTGGGTGTATCTGACACATGTTGGTGTGCCATTTGTAATATGAAGTTTCTGGCTTGGACTTTAGGGCCTAGCCCTGAGGTTCAGATCCCCCTGCAGCCCTGCTGTCACTTAGCCCCACACACAAAGGCTTATATTAATTTCATGCTGATTGACCTATTGCTCAGACATATTGCTAACTAGCTCTTTCATTTTAACTCAGTCAGTATAGTTGTCTTCTTTCCTCTGTGTCCTCTGGTGTCTCTCTGTCTGACTGTTCTTCCTAGAGTTTGCTTAGTTTGGTAGCTCCACCCATACTTCCTGTCTGCCTTCTGGCCAATCAGCCTTTTATAAAACCAGTAGGAGGGACAAATATTTACAATGTATCAGAACATAATCCCACTGCAAATAGAATTTCACTCTTGTACCTCAGGCTGGGCTAAAATTCACTGTGTCACTTCACTGGCCTTAAATTCAATAGTTTTCTGGTGTCAGTTGCCTGAGTGCTGGGAATGCAAGTGAGCTGTCATGGCTGACTTATGATCGATTGTAAATTTGCTCCACAGATACTAACTTCTCTCTCTCTGTCTCCATCCTCTGGCTTGTGTAATTAAATTTATGACATTGCAAATTTTCTTTTATAGCAAACACTTCTACAAAGCTTCACAAAGAATATAAAACAATGCACTAGAATCTGGACACTGTGGCACATACCTGCAGTTCTAGCTATACAGGGGGCTGAAGTGAGAGGAGTATTGAGCCCAATGTCACAACCAAAAGCACACTAGAGATTGAAGTAGTGAGAAGTAAGTCTAATAACAGAGATAACCCATGAAAGTATGGTGGTGCGTGCCTATAATCCCAGTGTTTGAGAAGCAGAATTACACATCTGAAGACAGTCTACAGTACACAGAGACCCTCAAACAAACATAAAGGGAAGGGGTGGAAGAAAAGCTTCCCCTTATGTTGGGTCATCATGTGACCTGCATTTGTTACCTACTTTGCAGTTGAGCAAGATCTGTCTTTTGCCTTGGCTTACCATTGGGTCCAAATATTCAGAGGATGGGTTCTTCTGAACCTTGAACAGAGTTCGCACATGGGCCAGCAACTCCGTTTCCAGGTACATTTAAAGAAAAGACATGAGGGACTTAAACAAGCATCTGTATATACATTTCTCTGATTGTAGGATTTCCAGGAAAACCTACAGCTAACCTGTAGCTCAGGCAAATATACCAAATCCAGGGAGAAAAAGTTGTGTTTTCTGAAAATTTAAATCCCAGTAGAAGTTTATCTTTCAGAGGATGTTGGATTGATGCTTTGTAAATATTAGTATCAGAGTGTTGTGATGTGAAGTGTCTCCTCATGGCCTTGTGTATTTGAACACTTAGATCTGAGCTGGTGGGGCTGTGTTCAGAGGTTCTAGGACTGTTGGGACACAGGGTCTAGCTGGTGATGTAGGTCACTAGGGGTGGGTTTTTGCAGGTTAGGACCTAGTCCTGCTTCTGGTCTGGTCTCTGCTTCTTGGTCTACTAAGATATGAGGATCTTCTCCATGCATCTCTGCTATTGATGTTCAACCATGAGAAACTGAAATCCTTCTGAACCATGAGCCAAAATAAATCTTTCTTGCTCTAAGTTGCTTCTGTTTAATACTTAGTGATAGTGACAAAGAGAATAATTATATATACGGTAAGACTACCATTTATTAAGCATTATCTACTTCTTTCTCATTGTGTGTAAAAGCTGTGTAGTTCTTGTTATTTTTCCCATCAGATCAAAGAACAGCATAGATGATATGTTGAATCCTCACTTTTTTCCCCCTTGCTATTAAACTATTGAGTTCCTGGACCAAAAACTTTAAAGTATTATCTTTGTTACCTTCTTCTTACTGTGATAAAATACCCCAACAAAGGCAACTTAAGAGAGAAAGGGTTTATTTGGGGTTATTGTTTCTGGGGCTATAGCTCACCATGGAAAGGAAGGAAACAATGTGGGTGGAAGGGAAGGCATGATGTCAGGAGCCAGGAGGCTGGTCACACTGCAGTCACACTCAGGAAGCAAAGGGTGAACAGGGTGTCAGGTTGGACTATAAAGCCTGAAGGCTGGTTTCCAGTGATTCACATCCTCCAATGGGGCTCTACCTCCTAAAGGGTCCAAACCTTCCCAAACAGCAACCCCAGCTGGGGACCAAGTGTTCAAACATACAAGCCTCTGGGAACATTTCACATTTGTGGCAGTTTGAATGAGAAATGCCCCCCCTCATAGCTCTTACATTGAATGTTTGGTTTCTGTGGACTGCTTTGAGAGGGTGAGGAGCTGAGGCCTTGTTGGAGAAGGTGTGTCACTGGGGACAGGCTCTGAGGCCCAGCTGACCTCTCTCTCTGTGTCTCTCTCTCTGTCTCTCTGTTTCTGTTTCTCTGTCTCTGTCTCTCTGTCTCTGTCTCTGTCTCTCTCTCTCTCTCTCTCTCTCTCTCTCTCTCTCTCTCTCTCTCTCTCTCTCGGCTCTGAGGCTCAGCTGACCCTCCTCTCTCTCTCCAGGCTCTGAGGCTCAGCTGACCCCCCTCTCTCTCCAGTTCCCTGATTTTGTCAACAAGGATAGTTCATTCTACTGCAACAGTGAATTTCGCTATCATTCTCTGGACCCCCTGGAAGGTTTCAAGTTTGAGGTTTGAGGTTTGTTCTTTTGAGTAAGAGATTACCTAGAGGAGTTAGTAACATCAAAGACAGACAGAAAGAGAGACAGACAGATGGTAAGTGCTCTGTAGAGAGTTCAGGCCCATAAGACAAAGTAGAGATTTCTTTCTTGAGGTCTCAGAGGAGTTCAGGCTGTCCTTTGTTCCTAGGCAACAAGGGGAGAGGAGAGAATTCTGCAGGAGGATGTGCTACCCTGGAGCAGGAAGATGGTGAATTAGGTTGGTGCTAGGCTTACCTAGCTAAGGTGCACTCTCTGAGTGGGGGTTAAGTTGCTACTGGTGGCCCTTTGAAGTTCCAGTACCTGACAACCTGCAGACTGTAAACTTTCCCGGGTGAACCAAGAATGGTACCCATATTCTCCTGGAATCCAGGCAGCCAGGGAGTCTGTTAGGGTGGGTAGAAATTTACAGCCAGGCTCTCAGAGGTAGGATATTCTATTTTCTTTATAGAGAAAAGAGGCTGCTGCAGATGGGTGTGGTCTGAGAGGCATGTGGGTAGGAGGTCGGCAGGAGATTCCCATACTCCCCTCTGCTCTCTGGTCTTTCTCATCTCCAGCAAATGGATTCGGAAGACCCACACCTAGCACATTGTAGAAGACAGGTAGAATTTTTACAGAGCAGAGCAAAGTGCTTTCTTAAGCAGTGAGAGGGGACTCTGTGCTGATTTACATAGTAGCCAGGTTTTATATTATTTTCCGAGTCTTTGCATCAAGCAGCTTTCCTGGGGGATTTTGTCTTGTCCAGGTGGTTGATTGCCCTGTTTGGTTTGATTCTTACCTGAGGGGGATGTAGCATATTTTGTTCTTTATGAGGAAAGTTTTTGTACGTAATGATCACATTAGGTTTAGGGATACTCAAGATATACTGACACACCTATGCAGTAGTTACCTTTTAGGACATTGAGAGTATTGTTTCCTACCAGGCAAGAAAGCTGACTTGGGTTCCATTCTGATAAGCAATTTGAGCACTACTGTTCACTCCTTGGTTTTACAGGCTATTGACTAAGAGGAAGGTATTGTTAGTTACTTTTCTGCTCTTTTGCTCTTTGGTCTTTTTTTTTGGGGGGGGGTTGAACCCAGTTCCAAATAAATCACACACAGAAGCTTATTCTTAATTACAAATGCCTAGCTTTAGCTTGGCTTGCTGCTAGCCATCTTTTCTTATCCCTTTTACCTTTTGTCTCTGGGCTTTTACCTTTCTTTTACTTTTGTAAAGCTTACTTTCACTCTTACTCCATGACTGGCTGGCTGGCTGGCTGGTTGGATGGATGGATGGTTGGCTGGATGGCTGGATGGCTGGATGGTTGGTTGGCTGGCTGGCTGGCTGGTTGGTTGGTTGGCTGGCTGGATGGCTGGTTGGCTGGCTGGCTGGCTGGCTGGCTGGATGGATGGATGGATGGATGGATGGATGGATGGATGGTTGGTTGGTTGGTTGGCTGGTTGGCTGGATGACTGGTTGGATGGATGGATGGTTGGCTGGATAGCTAGATGGCTGGCTGGCTGGCTGGCTGGCTGGCTGGTTGGCTGGCTGGCTGGCTGGCTGGTTGGCTGGGTGGCTGGCTGGCTGGTTGGCTGGCTGGCTGGCTGGCTGGTTGGTTGGTTGGTTGGTTGGCTGGTTGGCTGGCTGGCTTGCTGGCTGGCTGACTGGATGGTGGCTGGGCCCTATTGTCCTCCTTTCCTGTTCTTTTGCTCCCATATTTCTCCTTCTGTTTATTCTCTCTGCCTGTTGGCCCCACCTGTCCGTTCTCCTGCCAGGCTATTGGGCTGTATAGCTCTTAATTAGATCATCAGGTGTTTTAGATAGGCAAAGTAACACAGCTTTACAGAGTTAAACAAGTGCAACATAAAAGAGTGCAACACATCTTTGCATCATCAAACAAATGTTTCACAGTATTAACAAATGTAACACATCTTAAAATAATAATTCACAACAGGGAGGTGCTCAGGCTCAATGTCTTCTAAGTTTGCTGATTTTTAACTAGTTCCAAAACAGTGGGGCCAGTCCTGGTGGTGGTTCTGTGCTACACACCTTTTGTTCCAAGACTTGAAAGGCCAGGATGGGAAAATTTTTAGTTTAAGGTTAGTCTAGACTATATAGTGATGCCCTGCCTCAAAAGAAAACTAAGAAAGGAAGGAAGCAAGGGAAGGAAGGAGGAAGGGAAAGGTGTTATGTGGAAGGCTTGGGTGCCAGCCTACTTAAGCTCCTGGGACCCAAGAAGAGATGACCTCTGGCCTTGGCCCTTCCATCGCTGATGCAGTCAGGTCTTGGTACAGGTGACATCATTGTTTTCTCAGGTCTTCAGGACTAGATGTCAGTGTGTGTGTGTGTGTGTTTCCTTCTTCAAAGTTCTGTTGTTGCATGATGCATAGTTCAACTCTGCCTTAGCATTAAAGTCTGCAACCAAATTCTATGGATTTTAGGGCTGAGACCTCCAGCTAGGCTTGGCTCCCATCCCAAGACATCAAAGATGATTGAGACTAGAGAGGTGACTCAGTGGGTCCAGAGCTTGCTCTGCAAGCATGGAGACCTGAGTCTGATTCTCCAGAACCGGTGTAAACTTCCCATCTGTAATCCCAGTACTCCTATGATGACGTGGGAGCTGTTGATAGGAGAATTTCTAGCCTGATAGACTTACAGGGTGGAGGACAGAAACTGTGTCTCAAACAAGGTTCTAGGCAAGCACCTGAGGTTGTACTCTTGACTTCTACATGGCCTTGTGGAGCAATTCTCTCTTACACACACACACACACACACACACACACACACACATACACACACACAAATGCACACGCACACACACACACACACACATACACACGATTGACTGTGAGAGGACATCATGACTTCAGCAACATGTTTGGGATTCTGCCATGAGTTTTAGGTTTAAATAGAGGAAAGACTGGTCAAGAGGTGTGTGTAGCTAAGCAGTCCTGATCAGTTGTGTCCTGATGATCATTGTTTCCATTCTGGCTCTGTAAGGTGGCCCGAAGGTATTATTTTGTTGTTGTTTGTTTAGTTGGGTTTTTTTTTTTTTTAAAAAAAAAACATTCTTTTTTTTTTTTTTAAACACTTTTATTTATTTATTTGCCTTGGTGTTTGCCTGGAACTACAGACAGTTGTTAGCTGCCATGTGGGTCCTGGGAATCGAACCCGGGTCCTCTGGAAGAGCAGAGGATGCTCTTAACTGCTGAGCCATCTCTCCAGCCCCTAGTTGGGTTTTTTTGAGACAAGGTTTCTCTGTGTAACCCTTACTGTCCTGGAACTTGATCTATAGACTACACTGGCTTTGAACTCAGACATCTGCCTGCCTCTGCCTCCCATGTGCTGGGCTTAAAGGCTATCAGTCTATGGAGATGTTTTTATTGCTTGAAGGAATGGTATTTTTCTGGAGGTGAGTGTTCATGCTCTAGGGGTAGCAGGAGCAGAATGGATGATTATCTTCATCTGGGGTTGCTCCATCCTGGGAGATGCTTTCATGCTGCTCCTGAAATCCAAGGTGGCTGCAGATCTAGGTCAGCAGTTTATTTTTGTGCCTTTAGCTCGAAAGGAAGATGAGATAGGTCAGGCAGATTCTTCTTTACACTTCTAAATTAGATTGATTTATTTTGTGTGTGAGTGCTTTGCCTGCATGTACGCACAACATTCATGTTTGGTGCCTGAGGTCAGAAGAGGGCACAGATTTTCCTGGAACTGGAGTTGCAGATGGTTGAGAACTGCTATGTGGGTGCTGAGACTCCGACCTGGGTCCTCTACAAGAGCAACGAGTGCTCTTAAGCACCGAGCCATCTCTCTAGCCCCGGCAGATACTTCTTGAGTGGTGACCATGCCTGTGAAGAGTTAAGAGTCTGAAACAAAGCCGAGGGCACAACACACTTAAAGTCACAGTAGCAAATTATGCACAGACGTTTGGGCAGCTCCTTCATTATACATTTAAAAAATAGGACAACATTTTAGAAATCATGTTGAAAAAAAAATGTATTTGCATGCTACTTCAGAGACAGAATGATTCCAGTTGAGTTGAGTCAATTACTGTCATAAATGTAAGAAAGGCGTGTTAGAAGACAACATGGTTAAAAGTCCAGAAGAGGCCTTATCAACTGCAGTTAGCACGTGATTCTCAGGTGAATTGTATGACAAGCAGGCCTTTTATCTCAAAAGAAAGCATAACTTGTAGGCAGAGTGGCCAGGGTTTCCACCTGTGTTTAGGTACCCTTTTGGCTCAAAATAGAAGTTAACCGTTTAACAAAAGCAGCCTTTCTCTGTCCATTAGACCGTCCAACCCCACTCTCTGTTCTTTCTACCCTGCTCCTGCCTTTCCCATTTTCCACAATCACTGTTTCCTAACTTTCACTTTTCATATTAGAAGATAAGACATAGCATTGATATCTTGGGAGTGCCCTCAGTTTAGGAGGGCATCTTTTGTGAAGGTCAAAATTACATTTTAAGTTTTAACTACTGTGCCTAAGAGGTCCATGAAACAAAAATGCCTATAACCCGAAAGCCCAAATGCAGATGTTTTAAAATTCTGGAGGCTGTTTATGTAAGATAACAAACCACATCTTTTTATTCTCCTAAACAACTTTGTTTTACTCAACTGTACTGAATGTGCTTGGTCACATGTAGGAGGGAGGTGCTTAGGCAGGAAGTATATCAGGATATACGCTTGCCCCTGAGTGGACCTAACAGAAAATATGGAAGCTTTATGGGTTTGCTTTTATAAGCCTCTGCAAAATGTGACTTGTTGCTATTTTCTGGGAACCCAGAAATAGACTGGCCAGAGTCTATCATCCTGGCCAGTATTTAATTAAAGCTTGCTTCAAATTGGTAGTGGTCTTGCTCTCTCTCAGTGAGATTAACACTTCCTAGAATTTATGCCATTTAGAATGAATTTTTATCAAAACTAAATACCTTGAGAGGGCAGTGAATAAGAGGGATGAAGTATACTGTCCTATGAATGCAAAGATGCCATGATGAAACCTGTTATTCTGTGTGCTGGCATAAAAATTAATAATAAAAAATAAGGCCACTTATTTGTTATAGGACTTTTAAGGGATCTACCAGAGGGGTAAAGTATAAGTGTGTGTGTGTGTGTGTGTGTGTGTGTGTGTGTGTTCAAATCCAGAGCCTCATTAAAACTAAGTACCATGCTCTGCCACTAAGATATGTCTCTGTACTCTAGTGCACACTAGTTTTTACTCCTAATTCTTATGTTCCCTTTCAAGAAAGAAGGCATATTTGTTGTGTAATTCAACCAACATGGAGTCATATGTTAATTGCACTTGATACAGCTTTTGTTTACATTATTACTTGGCTCAATTCACATTTCCTTTATACTTTTTCCAACTTCATATTTTTATTGATGATTTGGGAATTTCACATAATGCACTCTAGTTACACTCACTTCCCAGTCCTTTCAGTTTTGTCCTTTGTGATCACCACCCCCCCCCAAAAAAAGGAAAAAAAGTTCAGTTTGTGTTTCCCATATACTCACTGGAGCATGCTCTACCCATCCGTGCTCCCACCAGAAGCCGTCAGTTGTGGGGAGCTCAACTTCAGCACTCTTAAGAGTTCTCTTCAAGGGCTCCTTGTCTAGGCTATTACTTTTTTGGGTGGGGGTGGGTATAGGTTGTCACAGAAGCCTTCTATGTCCGTCTCTCTTTCTCGACTGTGAGTCTGCCGTCATCAATACCATGAGCAAAAGCAGCTTCCTTCTTCTTTACAGTCAGCAGGAGCACAGATCATGGACTTCCCCATGGTCTCTCACAATAGCACAGACCCCAGATGTCCACATGGCCTCTGTGCATGAGTCACTGACATTAATATGGGGTCTCGGGTAGCAGTTTGGTTCATGGACATCAACATGACTTCTGGCAGTAGCATGGACACCTCATGGCCCTCAGAAGCAACACAGATCACTCACATCAACAAGGACTCAGATGGCAAGATGACCCACAGATATTAACATGGATTTATGCAGCAACACAGACACAGACACACACACACACACACACACACACACACACACACACACACAGCCTTTTGGTAACACAGGTTATAAACATTAACATGGCCCCTAGAAGCAGCAAGACCATGTGCTAGGATTTTGCGCAGATCTGGCCTGGTACAAATATGAATTACCCGGTTATCTGGTAGCTGATTTCTATGAATACAGAGGCCTCGTAGGGGACATGGCAGGAGGCAGCAGGCAGCAGAAGACATGTAAAAGCTGTTTCTATGTAAAAGGGATTTATTATTATGATAGAGGAATATGGTTATGATAACAGAGGATGAAGGGGAGGGAGATAGAGAGATAGAGGGCAAGATGGGGCATAGAGAGGAGGAATGTGAGAGGGAGGGAGCAAAGGAAGAGAGAGAGTCAGAGGCAGGGATTCTTCTTCAATGGGCTTGATGTCAGAACTCAGAGGAGGGCGTGGCTTTAGACTGACACTATGGGTTTCAATGTAGCCTTTGGTGACAGAATGGCCCATGGACATGGCTTTAGACAGCAGTACAGGCCACACACATCAACATGACCTCCAGTGACAACCCAGACCATGGACACTAACAAGGCCTCCTGTGGCACCACAGATTATGAATGTCCACCTGACCTCCAGCAGTAGTATGGGCCTGGGACATTGACATGGCCTCCAGCAGCAGCCCAGAACATAGACATCTATGAATGTCCAAGCTCAACACTGCCTGGGGCAGCAGCATGGCCCATGGAAGTCTTTTAAAGAAGGTTCAATCCAGAAAATGAACTGTTCTTTATCTCTGACATCCTATAGTTGCTCAGAGTCAGAGCAATCTCGTGGCTGGGGCAGTGTGTTCATTCAGAGGCTGAGTCTGCGTAAGCTCTAGGCTGCTGCACACCACCTGCTAAACCTACTCAGGAATAGCATGTTCCCTGTTCACTGCAGCTTTCTCTCACCCATTGCAGCCACTGCATCTCTCCATTGCATCTCTAGTTCCACCTCTCTCCACTGAGCATAGCCCACTCCATTCCTCCACCTTTTCCAGCTCTCCACCAAATATTTGTCTGTTATAATGGTGTTGGAAACTTCAGTGTGTCACCCAGCATATTTTTTTGCCCAAACAGCTATACATGTAAGTACTCGTAACCAGTCATTAGTCTGGTGCAAGGTTTCTGGTTTTAGATGCACCATAAATACTGGACCATTGCCAAGACTCATCTTGGATATTCTACTGTGGTGCAGAGTCAGGGTGATCCTGCAGCTAGATAGGGCATCTGAACTCCAGGCTGCAGCATACTTCCCTGCCTTGATGCTGATGTTGGATGCTCCAAGGCTTTTAGGCTCAACCTTTGTGCTTGTAACCTGAGGGTATCACCACTGCCCCACACTCTTGTCTTGCAACAGGGTAAGCAGCATGGGCTGCTCGCAGCTGCAGTGGTTACATGCTGAGGGATGGTTTGCAGGAATAGGGCTGGCCCTGTATAGTAATAACATCTGGTTCTGCAGGACTGGCTCCTCCACTCACTCCAGTAGCTCACAGATGGAGTAGATTTTATTGTGGACTGACTCAAAGCATTGGATCTGAGCCTGATGGCAGCCAAGTTGGCCATAGTGGGCCTTCTGGGTAGTGTCCACCCGGCCTCCTTTATACTTTTTATGAGTTGTGTATAGCTTCTATAGAGTTAAAATCATTCTGTCTCTGAAGTAGCATATAAACACTTTCTATCCTTTTCAACACTACTTCTAAAATGTTGAGTCATATTTTTTAAATTAATTATAAATAAGCTTTCCAAACTTCCCATGCATTAATGTGCTACTGTGAATTTAAATGGGCTAGCCTTTTGCTAGAATTTGATTGAGGTTGCCACATCCAGTTGTTCAGCTAGCACTGTACGAGAGGGCATGGTCAAGCTCCATGGTGGATGCAGGACGAAGTACAGCCAGCACTGCACTTGCTAAATTGTGCCCTTCAGTGCAAGCTGCATCTTCCCAGGGAAACAACCCCCTTTAAAAACATCACGCTAAAGCTGTCTATGAAACAGCTCTATAGGCCTTCCCCACAGACTCCTGATGTGAGTGTCTCCAAAAGGCACAGAAAAGCACAAGTCTTCAGGCTCTCGTTGTATGACAGACTTCCCAAGGGGCCTTTTTAATGTGGCTTCTCTACTCTGTGTAGCTCACATCTTCTGGTTCTCTACAGACCACAGACCACATTTCCTGCTCCAACATATCACTGTCTTTTGGTAAGGAGGGGAGCCTCACCTGCCTTGGGTCTGATATTCTGCTTCCCCCACCTCCTGACCTCTAGCATTCATTGTTCTTTTGTGCTTTGATTTTATCAAACACTTGTGTGTGTGTGTGTGTGTGTTTTCTCCTCTATGCTCTTTACTTTTTGGGGGGCCCATCAGCCAGCTCCCAAATAATATATTGAGATGTATTCTTACTTATGAATGCCTAACTTTAACTTGGCTTGTTTCTAGCCAGCTTTTCTTAGCTTGAATAATCCTGTGTAGCTATTACCTCTGGGCATTTACCTTTCTCTATTCTATATACCTTCCTTGCTTCTTACTCCCAGGCTGGGTGGCTGGGTGGCTGGCCCTTGCATCCTCCTCCTCGTCTCCTTTTCTTTCTCTGCCCTCCTCGTCTTCTATTTATTCTCTCTGCCTGGCATCCCTGCTCATTTCTCTCTCCTGCCAGGCTATTGGCCATTCAGATCTTTATTAGACCAATCATGTGTTTTAGACAGGCAAAGTAACACAACTTCACAGAGTTAAACAAATGCAACATACAGGAATGCAACACATCTTTGCATCGTTAAACAAATATTCCACAGCATCAACAAATGTGATACATCTTTAATTAATATTCCACAACAGTCCCCGCCATGTGGTAGTGTTTTAGAGTGTGCATTTAGGTGGTTATTGGTCTGTGGTTTAGGGGTCAAAGCTTGAAGGCTTTGGGAGGAGTTTTGGTATAACTCTGGGCTTACTCTTTGCTCCCTGGCTGCCACGGGGTGGGTAGTTTTCCTGTGCTGTGACTTTTCCACCATGGGATACTTACTCTGTCTGTTTCACTACTGGCTTGACATGTAAGGGCAGAATAACCAGAGCCTCTGAGATTGTGAGCCTGTACAGGTCTGAGGACTGCTTGTGGATATCACTTTTGTCCTTCTACCATGTGGGTTCTGGAGATGGGCCTTGGCTCTCAACCTTGATGACAAGTGCCCTTACCTGCTAAATCGTTTGACTAGCTCCTGTGACCATATTTTTTTCTGTTAAAACTCTTCTTTCTTCATTTAAAAAGTGTGTGTGCAAAGGTGTGCATATGCTGTGTGTTTGGATTTGTGTGTGTGCAAGTCCAGGAGCCAGCCTTAGGTCTCAGTCCTCAGTAGCTGTGTTCCTCATTTTCTGAAATGGGCCCTCCTTGTGACCCGGCGTTCACTAATTAGAACAGATTAGATGCCCAGTGAGCTCCAGGCTTTGCTTGGTCTCTTTCTCCCCATCACTGAGATTATAAGCACACACCATGGAGCCCAGCTTTGTTTGAGACAGCATTTCTCTGTGTAGCTAGGCTGGCCTCAAACTCAGAGATGTGCACCACCACTGCCAGCTGAGCCCAGCTTTTTACATGGTTGCTAGGGGTCAAAAAGTCCAAACTATCTCCCAGACCTCTAATTTCCTTTCTTCTCATGCAGGCATCTTAACTAAATATTTGATCCTTTGACCTTCAAATGTTTTATGGGCTAGCCATAGGTTTTCTACGTGAGAACTCGAAAGATCCTATTTGGCCAAATCGAGTCTTCTTTCCTTTAGAGGCCTTTAATGTGCCAATGTGCCCTATGAGGTTCCCAGAAAGGAGGCATAATTTCCAGTGCTTACCAGATCTTTTGACTGAAGACTACACCCTCTATCCAAGGTCACTGGACCTCCCGTTGCCAAACTCAGTGGTGGCATAACAGAACACGGCAAGGCTGTTAGCAGAAGAAGTTGACAAGCTAGTCACCAGCCATCTGTTTCTCACACAGGGATGGAGTCACCTTAAAGTAGACCTTTCTTTGCTGAGGAAGAACACTTGAATGGTCTTGTTGACTACACAGCTGTGGCCTGTCTGTGGTGAGAATATGATACTCATTTCCCCTTGGCGAGGGCTGAGGCCTGCTAGGCAGCCAGTTCTGTCTAGGTGGATAGAAGAGACTGGAGGGCACCTGATGGGAATTCCAGGCTCCTGTGCTGAAACAGGAAATTGCACCAGGACTGTGCAGCTAGTAGTAGACACCAAGTTAGTTTATTAACAGGGAAAGTTAGCTTTTCAGAGCGGAAGTGGGCTAGATCTGGCTTAATAGCGAGTGCTTGACAAGGGATTGGGATGCTTATACCCCAGGTGCAGGTGTCATTCTCAGAGAGGAAACTTTGTGTGCTGTGCTCTATTGCAAGTTAGCCTGGGTAGGAAGGCCATTGTTTTCTTTAATATGCTAATATTATCCATCTATCTATCTATCTATCTATCTATCTATCTATCCATCCATTGTTCCTGTGTGTGCAGGTGTGCACATACAGAGGACGTCTTGAGGGCATAGGTTCTGTTCTTTTCTTCCATTGTGTGGGTCCCAAGAATGGAACTCAGGTCCTCTGGCTTTGATAGCAAGTACTTTTGCCTGCAGAGACATCCCGCTGACCCTTGAATGCTAGTTTTTAAGCCTCTGCCCATTTCTCTGCCACCATAGACCTCATGTCTCCCCAGGCTGTGACACTTCCTGAAGCCATCAGTCTTTCTGGGAAGGAGGGCACTGTCTTACTCAGGGTTCCTAGTGCTGTGGAGAGACACTATGACCACAGAAACTTTTATAAAACAAAAACCCTCCAAAAACCATTTAATTTGGGCTGGCTTACAGTGTCAGAGGTTTAGTCTATCATTACTGCGGTGGGAGGCATGGCAGCGTGCAGGCAGACATGGTGCTGTTGGAGGAGCTGAGCTTTCTACAGCTGGATTGTCAGGGAATAAGAAGAGCAAGGGAGCCTCTGGGGCTCTGGAACCACCTCAAAGCCCATCTCCAGTGACCCAGTTCCTCCAACAAGGCCACACCTCCTAATGCTACCCCTTAATCATTCAACTATGAGTCTACGGTGCCCATTCTTATTCAAACCAACACAAATATGTGTCGGGAACCAAGACCCTGGCTTGAGCCTCTAGGCCTCTAGCTAAAGGCTCCCGTGGGAACTTACTGAGAAGCCAACCACTGAGCCGGCACGACCTTGAGTAAAATAGATGTTCTAGTTTGCTTAACAGTAGCAGAGGAGTAACTCTAAAGAATAGAATAACAGGAACATTCTGTGGCTAGGTTACTTTGCAGTCCTCCTGATAACATAAAAAATAGCTCTAAAGAATAAGATAGCAAGAACATTCTATGGTTAGGTTACCTAGCAACTCTCCCCTGAAGCAAGACCAGTCACCTTTTTACCCTGCCAATATCCTGCTCCCCTGGCCAGCTTCCTGCAGGTGTTTGAAGATTGCCCCCTCCCCATATTCTGCTATATAAGCATGTTTAGAATTGCAATAAATCGCAGCTCGATCAGAATCCCGTTTGACCTGCTGCCTTCCTTCGCGTCTCCCTTCCCTTCGTTCTCTCTCGTAGGTGGTCTCCCGTGTTGATGCCCCGCGGGTCGGGGCGAATATGGATGTTCAACACATCCTTTTCTCTCTCTTTGGTTTCTGAACAAATGAGAAATAGGAAATAAAAACTGGGAGAAGAAAGAGAAAGTGAAATGGAAAGTGAAACTTTTTTTTTTTTCCCAACGGATAAGCGTACAGTTAAAAGTGTGGTATGTGTGTTTTGGGGACTTTGGCCTGATCATGATATGCTCTAGGTGATTCTTTATTCATTTGTTCATTTAGGTTTTGAGATATTTTTGACTCCAAATGAACTACTCATCAAGGCTGCCTCTTTTATCTTTTCTGGAGTCTTTAGCCTTTCTGCTTCTAACAGTGATTTGTTCTTGGGAACTGCCAAAACGAATCACCACAAATTGGGTGTTTAAACTACAAAAATGGATTGTCTCACAGTTCTGGTGTGATTGATGATTTTATTTGATCAAGCGATACCTTAGGGTATATCTGTGGAAGATGTTCCCAGAGATAAGTCAGAAATGCTCTCCTCTAATGAATGGTTTAATCCATTGATGGGTTGAAAAATTGAATAGATTAGGTGCAGCAGTGGGGAGTAGGGCCTTAGAGAGCCAGCCACTGGAGTCTGTGAGCTCCGGTCCTGTGCTGTCTCTCTGCTTCCTGCCTGGCAAGAGGTGGGCAGCCCCTCCCCCACCTGCTGCTACCCCCAGAATGTTTTCTGCCTCACCAGGGGCTAGGAAACCTAAAGCAGATGATTTTGGACCCTTCCTCTTTCAAGTTGTTAATGCCAAGTGTTCTGTTACAGAGACCCCATGCTGACTGACACACCAGCTCTCTGACACCAAGGCCTTGGCAGGGCAGGCTGTTCCTTCCCCCTCTGAAGGCTGGGAGGGCAAATGTGCTCTGCTGACTCCTTGCTGGCAACCTTTGGAGTTCCTTATCTCATATAAGAACCATCTTAGCACACCAGGCTCTCAGGCCACTGTGTCCAAATCTCTTGTTTTATAAGAATAAACCCGTGAATAGATTAGGAGCCTGCCTCAACAAACTGAATTGTGAGGGGGCACAACTTAGAAGAAGTGCAGCGGATCGGGACCATGGACTCTCCAGACTCAGTGTCTGCTTTTCCATAGTGTCTCCTTGGAGGATCCC